>VWZF01002698.1:461450-484433 GCA_013396755.1 Sclerurus mexicanus
AAGAACGGGCGGAGCCGGGGGGGCAAGGCCAACAACCCGCCGTACCTGCCGCCCGAGGTGAGGTCCGGCGGCACCGCGTCCCGGGAGCCGCGGAGGGAGCGGGGCAGGCCCCGGGGCGGAGGGAGGGAGCCCCCGGCCGGGCTGCCGCGGGGCCGGGCTGGCAGCAGCCCCCGCAGCTGTGTGCCCGCCAGCCCCGCTCCGAGAGCAGTCCCCCACTGCCCGCGGGCGCTGCGGCAATAGAGCTTTGCGCCCCTTCCGAGCGCTGAGCGCCCCGCTCGCATCTCTCCCCGAGAGGACGGTCTGGTGGGTCTAAATCCCTTTGCTGCCGCCAGACTCAGCAGGTGCTAGTGACTCCCTTGCCGGCTAATGTGACAATTGTTTTCTTACGCGGGGATGCAGGTGGTGCTGGCAGGGCGTGAGGCGCTTGCCTCTTGCAGCGGGAGAGGGTGGCATTGGTGGTACGGGGGTGTGCCAGCTGGCACCGCACTAACAACAGGGCGGACACTGTGGGGAGAGTTACATGGCCCTGGACCCCATGGCTCGGCCCCTGTCAGTGAGCTTTCTGTAAGCATACAAGAGCCTGTGCTGGGAGGGAGCAGTCCTTCCACAGGGCAGGGCTGTGACTCTTGGCGACAAAGGGAAACAGCGCTTTGCTACTGTTAGATCTTCTCCATGGGCAGGGCTGTGCCCTGCAGCCGCAGTTTAGTGTTTTTGTGCCTTTCAGCTGGAGGCTGGACAGTCCCCTGTGGTTTCAACACAGCTGCCTCTCTCTGGCTGCCCTGTGCAGTGTGTGCAAGTCTCGGCTTGTTGCTTTTCTAGTCTTAGCAGACTTGAAGGAGATCCCACCCCTTTATTTAGACAACAGTGCACTGCCTGAATGTGTTTTCCGTAGAACTGGAAAGCTGGTAGATGGTAAGAGAGGAAAACCTTGCACAAGTACCCTTTTCTCGCTGCATAGCTCTGCTGCCTGAGAGTGGAGCTGACAATTGAGAACTTCTGTTGGCCTTTTGCCACCATAAGCACCGCTGTGGTTAGGAGCTGAGCTAGAAGGCAAGGAGAGGGCTGTTGCCTCTCCTGACATGCAAATAGGTGTCCAGAGGAAAAAGGAAGTGCTTACTCTTGCCAACCCCATTTAGTCTGACAAAGTACGTGGCTTCCTGCAGGCTCCAGCCCTTTCTCAGTGGTTCTTATACCGAATTAATGGGAAAATTACTTCAATATTGGCTAGACGTTGTCTTTGGAAAGCTGGAGCCTGTTGTGGTTGGAGTGAGCTTGATGAGTACCCGGGCCTTTCTATAACAGCCTAGTCTGGCTTCAGCCCTTCCTGGGGAAGTTCTTCTGGGCACATTGTGTACAGACAGTCCCAATAAAGTCTGGTTCTCCAGAACTGCCAGGCCAGTGACTAGCTTGCTGTACTGCAAAGAAATTCCTACCTTTCTTCCTTAGTCCTTTCTTGTGGAGAGAAGATACACAAGGATATGGAAAGGAGTCAGTGAAAAAATAATTGAGTGAGGAAGGGTATCAGTGTGCAGGCGGCAGGTACTTTTGTTCCCAGTCTCCTATTTCTGTGCACATTGGGTGAATGGAAGCTGCTGGATAGGGTGGGAATGGGATGCAGTGGGTGGCATTTTGTGGGTCATGGATGTGTGAGAGGGGAGACTTTAAATCATATGCTGGCCTGTGCCTTTTTGGAACTGGAACTCTCTGTGACTGTTAGGCTGGCCCTATTCTTTACTGCCAGTAAAAAAAAAAATCCCCCCTGCCCTGACAGTATTACCTCTGTGTTCCACTCTAGTTTTGTCCTCAAGTGTTCGAGATGTGGGTTGCAAACAAACCATAAGGGAAGTTTTAGTTCGTTGTAGGAAGGAATGTCAGAAGAGGGTGGGAGCTAACACAATCTCTTTCTTTCACTTTCCCTCTCTTTGAAATCCTCGGCACCAGCTGCAGAGTGTCTGGGCAGCTGGTGCCTGTAGAAGTCCCTGCAGGCACAGCATCTAACTCTTCTGTCTTGTTTCATTCTCTGACCAGGCAGAAGATGGGAACATCGAGTATAAGGTGAGTCTTTTGAGATCCCAGAAGAAGGTCTTCCTCCCAGAGGGTTATTTTGCAGTGAGTAACTTCACCAAGGACAGCCTATGGGTAACATGGCCAAGGAAGGGACAGAGAAGTGGACACTATACTAAGAAACTACCTGTCATCTTCTATGTCTCTGTGCCTAGCAATACGCAGTATGCTGAACTCCAACAGCTTGATCTCAGTACTCATTTTTAGTAATCTGTTTTAGCAGATGAGGCCTACTGTATTTTTCCTGAAATCCACATTTTTTGAGAGAGAGCTGCAGGTGTCCCTGATAATCATTTGCCACTTTTTTGTGGCTGCTGTCATTTGCACTTACTTGGTTCCTATGTCATAGATGGGTACCACAGTGTTGTTTTTACCCCCACAGCAGGCAGGGTGCAGATCCCTTTGTCACGATGCAGGAAAATTCTACCATATGTGTGCACCTTTGTGAAACCCTTTTTCACCTGTCCTGTGGCTTCTGCACAGGCAGTAACACGGGCTTTCTAGAGATGGGTCGGAGTCGGGAGAATTACTTCATAGTATTGGAAGTTGCTGGCGTGGGCAATGGGATTCCCTCTGCATCCAGACTGTGACTAGAACTACCCTTCTGTTAAACAGCTAAAGCTGGTGAACCCCTCACAGTATCGCTTTGAGCACCTGGTGACACAGATGAAGTGGCGACTGCAGGAGGGCCGAGGTGAAGCCGTGTATCAGATCGGTGTGGAGGACAATGGGCTGCTGGTGGGCCTCTCGGAGGAGGAGATGCGTGCCTCGCTCAAGACCCTGCGCCGCATGGCAGAGAAGTACGTGTTCCCTTTTGTGTGCAGGGCCCACGAGCATGAACAGCCTCCAATAGGGAGGCTCAGTCCCAGGAGTCCCCTCAGCAGCCAGGGGCTCCATTCTACAAAGCCCCTGTATTACTGAAATTCCTTCAGTCACGAGGCTCTGTAAATGTGAAGGAGGTTATAGGGCTCTTGTCTGGAAGACTGAGGTTTCTTCCCTCCTATCCTCAGCTTTCATCCCACTCTCTTTGTCAGCTGTTCTGGTAGAGGTGCAAGATCTGTTGAGTACAAGTGTGTCTCACTCCTTCCTTTTGTCTTCATGGCAGGGTTGGGGCTGACATTACAGTGCTGCGGGAGAGGGAGGTTGATTATGACAGCGACGTTCCGAGGAAGATAACGGAGGTGCTTGTCCGAAAGGTGCCTGACAACCAGCAGGTAAGGGACCTGTGACTTTGCCACCCTCTTCTGCTGGAGATTTAGAGGTAGCTTCCTTTTGGGATGGGAGCCCAAACCCTAGAGGCACTTTGTCATAGATTGGCCCATAGCAGATGCTTAAAAGAGCNTTTTTGGAACTGGAACTCTCTGTGACTGTTAGGCTGGCCCTATTCTTTACTGCCAGTAAAAAAAAAAATCCCCCCTGCCCTGACAGTATTACCTCTGTGTTCCACTCTAGTTTTGTCCTCAAGTGTTCGAGATGTGGGTTGCAAACAAACCATAAGGGAAGTTTTAGTTCGGTGTAGGAAGGAATGTCAGAAGAGGGTGGGAGCTAACACAATCTCTTTCTTTCACTTTCCCTCTCTTTGAAATCCTCGGCACCAGCTGCAGAGTGTCTGGGCAGCTGGTGCCTGTAGAAGTCCCTGCAGGCACAGCATCTAACTCTTCTGTCTTGTTTCATTCTCTGACCAGGCAGAAGATGGGAACATCGAGTATAAGGTGAGTCTTTTGAGATCCCAGAAGAAGGTCTTCCTCCCAGAGGGTTATTTTGCAGTGAGTAACTTCACCAAGGACAGCCTATGGGTAACATGGCCAAGGAAGGGACAGAGAAGTGGACACTATACTAAGAAACTACCAGTCATCTTCTATGTCTCTGTGCCTAGCAATACGCAGTATGCTGAACTCCAACAGCTTGATCTCAGTACTCATTTTTAGTAATCTGTTTTAGCAGATGAGGCCTACTGTATTTTTCCTGAAATCCACATTTTTTGAGAGAGAGCTGCAGGTGTCCCTGATAATCATTTGCCACTTTTTTGTGGCTGCTGTCATTTGCACTTACTTGGTTCCTATGTCATAGATGGGTACCACAGTGTTGTTTTTACCCCCACAGCAGGCAGGGTGCAGATCCCTTTGTCACGATGCAGGAAAATTCTACCATATGTGTGCACCTTTGTGAAACCCTTTTTCACCTGTCCTGTGGCTTCTGCACAGGCAGTAACACGGGCTTTCTAGAGATGGGTCGGTTTTTTGAGAATTACTTCATAGTATTGGAAGTTGCTGGCGTGGGCAATGGGATTCCCTCTGCATCCAGACTGTGACTAGAACTACCCTTCTGTTAAACAGCTAAAGCTGGTGAACCCCTCACAGTATCGCTTTGAGCACCTGGTGACACAGATGAAGTGGCGACTGCAGGAGGGCCGAGGTGAAGCCGTGTATCAGATCGGTGTGGAGGACAATGGGCTGCTGGTGGGCCTCTCGGAGGAGGAGATGCGTGCCTCGCTCAAGACCCTGCGCCGCATGGCAGAGAAGTACGTGTTCCCTTTTGTGTGCAGGGCCCACGAGCATGAACAGCCTCCAATAGGGAGGCTCAGTCCCAGGAGTCCCCTCAGCAGCCAGGGGCTCCATTCTACAAAGCCCCTGTATTACTGAAATTCCTTCAGTCACGAGGCTCTGTAAATGTGAAGGAGGTTATAGGGCTCTTGTCTGGAAGACTGAGGTTTCTTCCCTCCTATCCTCAGCTTTCATCCCACTCTCTTTGTCAGCTGTTCTGGTAGAGGTGCAAGATCTGTTGAGTACAAGTGTGTCTCACTCCTTCCTTTTGTCTTCATGGCAGGGTTGGGGCTGACATTACAGTGCTGCGGGAGAGGGAGGTTGATTATGACAGCGACGTTCCGAGGAAGATAACGGAGGTGCTTGTCCGAAAGGTGCCTGACAACCAGCAGGTAAGGGACCTGTGACTTTGCCACCCTCTTCTGCTGGAGATTTAGAGGTAGCTTCCTTTTGGGATGGGAGCCCAAACCCTAGAGGCACTTTGTCATAGATTGGCCCATAGCAGATGCTTAAAAGAGCTGCCAGAGGGAGGCTTGATGATAACACTTCTTATCTCCCAGACTGTGGTTGAGGCAGGTATCATTGGGGAGATTGCCTGGATGAGAGGTGAAAAATTATTTTGCTTCTATGGCAGTGGTTCTAATGCAGGTCAATGTGCAAAAAAGGAAGGATTTAGAAGTCCTACTGCAGCAAATGGCCTTTTTTGTGGTATCAAAGCCTGGTGTGTCACATCACAACTCTAGAGAGTGTATCACGACGGCTGGGCAGTGGTTTGCTGGGAGCGAGAGCAGAATCTGAGAAAGATTATGTTGCACAGTGTCTCTCATCTACAGAAGCTCTCTGAGGTGCATCTCCACTGCTGTGTAGTACTCATGCACACTCAGCACAGCCCTGATTAAGTTTCATGATTTCTCCCTTTTTTTTTCCTGTAGTTCTTAGACCTTCGAGTAGCTGTGCTGGGGAATGTGGACTCAGGGAAGTCAACACTGTTGGGTGTCCTGACGCAAGGAGAGCTGGACAATGGGCGGGGCAGAGCACGCCTCAACCTCTTCCGGCATCTCCATGAAATCCAGTCAGGAAGAACATCAAGCATCAGCTTTGAGATCCTTGGCTTCAACAGCAAAGGAGAGGTGAGGAGAGTGGGCCGCTGAACTCAGAAGGCTGGAGGAGAATGAGACTACCCTCCTGTTACAACTGTGAGTGGGACATGAGAGAAGAGAGATGGCACAGCTCTGTGTCTCTTTAGCTGAACCTAAGTGTTCAGCTAAACACGAGAGTGCTACTTGTCCATTTGCAACAGACATTGTATCTTGCACTCATGGTGGATGATCTCTCCTTACCGATTCTGAGATCAAAGTGGATGGATAAGACCTGGGTTTTCTTCACTTGCTTGCTGGGGCTCTCTCACCAAGTCCTTATGTTCCTCAGGTGGTAAATTACAGTGACTCCAGGACAGCAGAAGAGATCTGTGAAAGTTCTTCCAAAATGATCACTTTCATTGACCTGGCTGGCCACCACAAGTATCTGAAAACAACCATCTTTGGCCTCACCAGCTACTGCCCAGACTTCGCCATGCTGGTGGTTAGTGCCAACACTGGCATTGGTGAGTGTTGCTTGCATGAGTGGACAACAATATGTAAGGAGAAATGGAGAATGGGGAGAGTGGGTCCTTGTTTGCTGGGAACAGTTGTCAGAAAAAGTTATTAGTCTGGCAGTCTTTACTGATTTCTTGTAAGCCAGTGCCTAGGAGTGCCTGGGAGGGGAGTAGAGCCGGGATCCTTTAACTAATTGTAGACTGCATTAAACTGTACCCTGGACAGAGAGGCTTTGTTTGGAATTTGGGGCTGTGTTTGTTAGAAAAGAAAACAACTTTGACATATACTTAGGGGTTCTGAATCCCAAAGCCTTGCAAATAGGCAACTGGAGTTCTTCCACATCTATCTTTGTCATTTCTGTGGCTCTTTTCTGGCAAACTCTAGCCCAAGACTGAAAACTACTGCATTTTTCTGAAGCAGACAGATTGACCGTAAAATTCTTGGTGGTTCTTATTTTTCTGGATTGATGTTTGGTTTTGTTTAAAGGAGTGATTTTGCTTTTTCTTTGCCTGATGGACTAAGCAGTTACAGGGAAATCTCTAGAGTGGGCCTGTGGGGTGGCCAGGAGACACAGCTGTCACATAAACAAGCAACGGT
Source organism: Sclerurus mexicanus (assembly GCA_013396755.1). NCBI lineage: Eukaryota > Metazoa > Chordata > Aves > Passeriformes > Furnariidae > Sclerurus > Sclerurus mexicanus. Next base: position 468,250 of record VWZF01002698.1, read on the forward strand.
GATGACTGCTGCTGCACCTACACTCTCACTTGTCTCCTGCAGCGGGCACAACTCGAGAGCACTTGGGCTTGGCCATGGCCCTCAAGGTCCCCTTCTTCATTGTCGTCAGCAAAGTTGACTTGTGTTCAAAAGCCACCGTGGAACGGACAGTGAAGCAGCTGGAGCGAATCCTGAAGCAGCCAGGCTGCAACAAGCTCCCCCTGCTTGTGAACTCAGACGACGACGCTGTTACAGCAGCACAACAGTTTGCACAATCTCCCAAGTAAGGGACCATTCCTTTCTTCTGCTGGGAGCAGGCGATTCAGACTGGGTTACCATGTGGAGCTGGGCAAGGGTGACCACAGGGGAGCTGACCAAATATTGAAATATAGCGGCTCCTCATCAAGTTTCTTGCCTTTGTATTCTTCGAGAAGGCATTTTCCCTTTCCAGACCTTTTTCTGGGCTCTGGGAGCAGAAGGTGCCTGAGGCTGCACTGGAGTTGCTTCTCCACGACAGAAGTGTGGGCTGGCAGAGGATTGGTGCCTCAACCAACTATTGAGGCAGGGGCTACTGCAAAGTTGTACCTAGCCCTCCTGTTTTAGCCACTTATTGCTGTAGTGTCTGTCCTCCTGCTGGTGTCGGTAGAGTCAGAATGCCAGAAACCTTCTGCAGCTTCACTCTGGCCTTCTGCTTATTTCTGTCTATTTGTGTCTGACAGCATTACCCCAATCTTCACACTATCCAGTGTTTCTGGGGAGAACTTGGATCTCTTAAAAGTCTTCCTCAACATCCTCCCTCCACTGACCAACAGTAAAGAGCAGGAAGAATTAATGCAACAACTTACAGAATTTCAGGTATGTAAGGGTAATTTCTGGTACTGCAGTCATTGCTGTGCTATGGGAGAAACCTCTGGTGAATCAACACCATGGGTAGAGATGTGGTCAGCTCCTGGACTGTTGGGAGACATTAAGGAAAGGACTCAGTCCGTGATAGGGTATGCTGGGCTCTGTCCTAACCAAGGAATATCTGTCTCAGGGACAAGATCGTTTCTCTGGTTGCCACTTAAAAGACAGATATTCCTCTAACAGAATGGCAGTGGAAGCTGGTGAAGCTCCTAGATGGTGTCTGATGACCAGTAGAGAGCTCACTTCCTTCCACACAAGGGGCAGGAACCTTGTCCTCATTCTGGAGTGCTATTTCACAGCTGTCTGTCTGAGCAGCTTATTCTTGTTGCCTTGCTGCAGGTTGATGAAATTTATACTGTGCCAGAGGTGGGGACTGTTGTTGGAGGAACTCTGTCGAGGTAAGTGAGGCCAGGCAGACAAGTGTGGATGTGAATGGTTGCTGGAGTTCCTCGAGGTTAGAGTCACCCGCTGCAGAAGTGGAAGCTGTGCAAGGCTCAGTCCTGAGTGCTGCCAGGTGACTGAGCCAAGTGAGGGTAGAGCCCTACAGGGTGCTGGGAGGTGCCATGACCAGACCATTAGTTGAGGAAAAAGTTGCTAGATTAGAAATGTGTACTGTAGCATGCTGAAAGAAAGTGTCCAGGGAGCCAGAGTTGACAGAGGTTAGCCTCGATCTCAAGGTGTTGCTTTTCTCCTTCCTCAAGCATGGGGAGGGACTGTAGAGGGCAAATCCTCTGATTCCAGCAGGGGTTAACTGCATGCTTCCCCAAAAGGCAGCTGTCCCTTCGTGTTTGGGAGCAATTGGAGCAGTTTGGCTACCAGCACATGCACACAGAACAGGCATCATCTGAAGTCTCTCCACCAGAAACAATGCAGTGTGGCAGAGCACAGCGGGGCAGAATGGCCCATCTGTATCTGGGACTTTTGGGAGTGATAGTGTGGCTTTCACTCCCACTGTAATCCCTGTTCTCACCAGCTTTGTATTCCTGTTAGCGGGTCACAGATAATAGTCTAAAGACACTCACCTCCTTGGCCCTGGAGAATTTGTGCAGATTGATCTTGGAGGATGAAATGTCTTTCTGTCTCCTGATGAACTGTGTCCTGCTCTTCTGCCCTGGGCAGTGGGATCTGCCGAGAAGGGGAGAGTTTGGTGGTTGGTCCCACTGACGACGGGAAGTTCCTCCGGCTGAAAGTGTGCAGTATCCAACGGAACCGCTCTGCCTGCCGTGTGCTCCGGGCTGGGCAGGCAGCCACACTGGCCCTTGGACCCTTCGACCGCTCCCTGCTGCGCAAGGTGAGTCCTGCTGTTGCCAGGTTGTTCACTGGTCCAGTGAGCAGGACTGGAGACTTCCCTGGAGATCCCCCATTGGAAGGGTGGGAATGAAATAGAGATGTTTGCAGGAAACTTGCTGGAAGGGGAGAAAATGGACGGGCTACAAAGTAGGATGAGTACAAGGCTGAGAATGGGATGCAAGCCCAAGTCACAGAGTGGAGATGTGTTTGTGGATTTGCAGGCTGTTCAGAAGCAAGGGGACTGGCCCTACCTGGTCTGAGCCTTGGGTTGTTCTGCAGGGCATGGTCATGGTGAGCCCAGAAATGAACCCCACCATCTGCTCAGTGTTTGAAGCCGAGATCGTGCTGTTGTTCCATGCCACAACTTTCCGGAAGGGGTTTCAGGTGACAGTGCATGTGGGGAATGTACGACAGACAGCTATCGTAGAGAAGATCCACGGAAAGGTAGGCCATGGGAAGGAAAGGGAGGAAAATGAACCTGCCGTGTGGGGTTTGTTGGAATTCTACCATGCCCTCTAGTAAAGCTAGAGGCTACTGTTATTTTGAGTAGCTGTGTTCTTTCCTAGGAGCACAGTCCATCCCTTTATCCTGCCGCTTTGGTTGCTTTTCCTCCCAACATATTAAAGAATTCCCTCCCACAAAACAAACAGCATGATGAACTACAGCAAGACCGTGAAGAGAGGTGAACTCTCCACAGCTTGTGTCTTCCTGTCTCTCCATATGCATACAGTAATGGGAAGGGCTCAAGCCATGCAGTCTGAGGGAGGCAGCCTGCTCGCCTGCTTCATCTTGTTACCATCCACATGCATCTCTCCGGCATGCATTGGTTTGAGAGGTGGGTCTAAGCTCTCCTGTTTTATTTTTCAGGACAAGCTGCGGACAGGAGAGAAGGCAGTTGTCTGTTTCAGATTCATCAAGCATCCTGAATACTTGAAGGTTGGAGCCAAGCTGCTTTTCCGTGAAGGAGTCACCAAAGGTATTGGGCATGTCACTGACCTCCAAGCCATCACCACCAAAGAAAACGGCCTGGAGGAGTCCCTGGCACCTGGACAGCTGAGCTTCTGACTACCAGTAGGTCGGAGAAATCTCCACTCACCAGCACCTGGGGAGAAAGATGGGAGCTCCTGTGGCTTTCTGAGTGATGTCTGGAGCTGCTGCTGTCCCATTCTAGCGTGGATGTCCCTCCTCTGCACTGTGAGATGGAGCCTGGGAGAGTTTCTCGCATTCAATACCATACGTGGGGCAAGTTAAGCATGTTCTCCAGATCGCCTGCGGCTCTCATTACCCTGCCCTCCTTCAGAATAGATCAGAGGCACCTGCAGACCTGGGCAGGCAAGTTCTGGCTTTGTTTACTGTTTGAAAATTGCTGGTTGGGAGGAGCAGAGTCCTTGGAAGATGAGCAGTGAAGGGACGTTTTTCCATCTCTGACACAAGATCTGGTCCCATTTCTGCTCTCTGAGCACTGGGTTGATAACAATCCTCTCTCAAGTCATCCTGCAGCACATCATTCTGGGCAGGGGATGGAAGAGGCCATGCTACCTATAGCAGGGGCTTGGCTGAACCTCTCAGAATGCGTTTAGGACGCTTTTTAACCGTTTGAATCTTGGTTGGCTTTAATCTGCTGTGTGTCCATTTGTGTGTTGGTTTTGCATTATTCCAATCTGAGTGTCTTACTGTTGGATGAATATCCTGTTACCCGCTCACATGTACACATTTCTTCAGCATCCCACTTTCTGACTCCCAGGAAGCTGTGGCTGCTCTGAGTGGCACAACCTCCTGACATAATGTCATGAAGACAGTTTGTACTTGCATCTGTTCCCTGGAGCGGCTGAACAGGAGGACATTCTGTGTAGCAGAGCAGGGCCTGGGCCTATGCTGGTGTGAGCAGGTTGTTTCCATTGATGGTCAGCTGATGGTGTCATCTGCACATTGATAGCAGTGGTCTGCAGTGGGCTCTGTGGTGTGGCTGTTCCCAGCCCAGCTTGCTCCTCACATGCTGGCCTTAATGCATGAGGAGGACAGGCTGCATTACCTACACAAAACCAGGTGACTTCTGTTGTTTAGATGTGATTTGACAGTGGCAAGATTTTATTTCTGTTTCTCTTGGAGGAAGAATTCCTTTCTTTCACTTGCCACTGGGGTTTGTTGTCAGAGGAGAACTGATGTTGCCAGCAAGGACTCTGTACGTAGAGTGGAGCACATTTGTGTCCCACTCCCTGTTACGCAGCTCTCCTGTGTAACCTGGAGGGTGCAACAGGGTCTGTAAAGCTGTATATAGGCTTTTGGTTTCATTGTTGACTGTTAAACGAAATGTGTCTGCTGTGAGCAACAGGCCTTCAGCCAGCCCTGTCACATGGCGTGGTGGCCTGCTAGCCCTGACTGAAGGGTGAGGGCCTGTGATAGCACTTGGACTAACACCCAAACAGCCCTTCTGCCATTCTGAGAGCAAGTTCTGCTTCTGGGCTGTTGGCACAGGCAGTGCCTGTGGGGCTGTGCGGATGTGTGGCCATTGCAGAGCCGCACTCTGTGCTGGGATGGGCTCTGGGCAGGTGAGGACGGGGCAGCTGCACCCTGCGAAGAGCCTGCTGAGGCACGGGGAAGATGGTGAAATGGTGGTATCAGTGAAGGGACAGAAGCTCAGGAGTGACAGGAGTGACGTGTCCCTTGGAGGGAGCACTGATCCAGCTGAAAACTGCTGCATCCCTATCAGCCCAATAATGGGAAAGGAGCTGCTGGCTTAGGGTCCCTGCTCAAGCAGGATCCCTTTTTTCCTGTTCTGGCATGGGCTGGGTGTTCTAGTGACACAGTCTTTTCACCAATGCCTGCAAGAAGGACAGGCCCCAGCTGCCAGCAGTCTCTTCCCTTTGGTGCTAGTGGGTCACAAAGCTGCCAGCGGGGTGGGGGGAACTCCAGCTCTTTGCAGCAGCCCTGGTCTTTTCTGCCCCAAAGTGGGCATGGGGTGCTGTGACCTTTTCTGAACCAGCCAGTGGCTGGTCTCACATCATCCCTGCCATCTGTGGCATGACTGTTCTTGGTGCCATGCTCTTCATAATTGCTGTTTTGTTGTCTTGAATTTTTCTAATGCTGGGGATTGTCCCTGTTCCCCAAGCATCTATATATAAATGTACAGAATAAAGATGTTTTATTGAGCTTGCTGGCTGAGTTGTACAATAAGTGAGGGTGGAGCTGGGCTCTTAACCTGCTGCCCTTGGAGGTGAATCACAGTTGGAGATGGCTACCCTTCACCAGTTTCTAAGCTTCCTGCATTCAGCCCTATAAATACCACTCTGTGGTACGGAAAGAATGCACTTGCTCTGCTGTTTACAACTGTGTGCTCCGGCTTATCTGAGTAAGCCTGGGGTGACAGGCAGCCACGTCACCCTGAGCACAGCACTTTGGGCTGTTGTGGGCGGAACAGGCTGTGGAGAGAGCTTCCTCGCAGTCACAAATTCCCCCAGAGCCTAATTAAAGAGATGCTTTCTAGGGCACACATCTAACCGCTGGTTTGTTTTTAAAATAGCTTCGACCTTATCAAGGGGTTTGGAACTGCCTTCTCTCCATAAGAACAGGTTTTTCCCTTGGGACAAAGCAGAGGCAGAAAGGCTTCCCTGTGGAGGTGACTTGTGTCACTGAAGGGATTTGCCTCTTCTAAACGTGTTTTTATGTCAGGTAGTGGCATCTGCAGAGTCCGGTCCTGCCAGACGCTTAGGAAATGAGACGTGCCACTGTCACAGAGCATGAGGCAATCTTGCCATACTGGTTGCTGTTTCGCTTTATGTGAGGACTTAAGGAAACTTGTCACTTTGCAATGTTAGGACTGTCATTAGTGGGAGTGACTCTATAATTCCTTCCTCTGCTGATTACCAGCAGAGCTGCATGCACCAGAATGAGCTTCTCGTGCTTCTTGAAATCTCACAATTGTGTTGTCAAGTATTAGACACTCCCCCTGACAGTAACGTAGCAGCTTTCCAGCACAGGCTGTTAGCTGGAAGGAGAGCTGCTCAACAGCTGCATTTAGGATGGTGCAGTTCAGAAAACAGCACATGCAAATAGGGCTGCAGTTTGCATCATTATCTGCTGCCTCAAAGGCTCTCTCCCCCCTGCCCAAGGAAGGGAAGCTTGCAGCTGACGAAACTCCCTGCAATGTGTGTTCCTTAACCCCACCCAGTGCCTTGACGTGGCATGTTCCTTCCCCCTGCCCTACGAGCCAAGTTCAAATTACTGGCAGCAGCCCTTCTGGCAGGCACCGGGCAGCTTGCGGTGTAGCACAGAGCTGAGCCCTGCCAGGTAGCTGAGAGCAAGCACTTCTCTTGCCCTGGAGCCTGTCTCACCCTCCCTCAGTGCCTACTTGTCCCTTCCACAATATTGTTTTGTTGGTTGTTGTAATTTGTGGAGTGCTGGAGCAGCCACTGTGATGTGCACTGTGTCCCCAAGAGCTGAGCAAGTCATTTGGCAGAGCACAATCAGAACAGGTACCTGTCAGCAAGTTGCATCTAGTGTCACTCAGTCTGAGGAAAAATGTGGTTACACACTTTCTGCGATGGAGAAAAGCTTTCACAGTGGGCTGCGTGACTGGTATGTTTTCTATCCCTGCCATGAGGACTCTAGTATTATGTGCAGATAACAATTATTAGGAATTAGAGCCAAGATTTCAAAAAGCACAACAAAAACTATGCCCATGCAGCTGCTACTTCCTCAGATCTTAAAACAGGAGTAGTCTCTCTTGTGTGCTTCTGAGCTGGTGATAGGCATCACAAAATAGACTGCTACACAGAGGGAAGTGCCAAACTGTAACAAAAATCCTGGGGGGCAGGAGGAAGGGAATAAAAATCAGTGTCTTTCAGGTGGAGAGGGGATAAGGAACCACAGGGCTAAACTACCATATATAAGTTATACAGTAAGGGCAAGGCCTGCAAGTGCAGCCAGTGAGGTTTCATACTGAGTGACTGGACAGGGGTTCAAGCCTACACTTGGCTGGAGATTCCCTGGGATAAGCCATTGTGCTTACTGTGGCTGCCTTTTACAGGAGGAACAATTACCGAGCAGTGATGCAATGGAAATACCTATGGCAAGAGGTATAGGTGAGAGTAAGATGCAGCTTTTAGTAAAACAAAGCGGGCAGAGGCGAGCTAGCTGCCACTAGCTAAACTAGATATATCTAATGTCATACACAATTCATGAGTTCCAACTCCTCTCAGATTTGGGGTAGAGATAATTTATTAGATTCTTCTGCATTAAAACCTGACAGGCAGTATAAAAAATGTTTAACTGTGTTTAAAAATCGATTCTTTAAAACACTCTTTACTGATTCTTTAAAAACACCCAATGTGGCTGGGAGTTAAGGAGGTAAGCGCTTAAAGAAAAAATCTAAAGTTCTTGTCACACTTTCTTTGGGTGTTTTTGCACTAGATCCTGCTGGAGTCTTGGGCTTGTTCTTTGCCTTGGCAGGAGATCTGGAATCTGCAGCCTTTGGGTTGGGAGCTGCTGCTAGACCCGTGGGAGCACTGGGCTCCAGAAAGGAGCTTTGCAACTCCAGAGCAAAGTGGTAGTCCATGTGCTCTGGGAATTCCCACATCAGCACAAGCTGGCCACACTTCTCACAGTGCTGCTGGTCCCCGGGGGAAGCAGGAGGCAGCTGGACAAGCTCAGGAGAGGGTGGCAAATTCTGCTCATTTCCCTCCATAGCTGTCTGTAATTTCAGAAGGGTCCTGGAGCCAGGTGGAGTTGAGGGTGTTTGTGTAGCATCTGATGGCAACGTCTCACAGGGAAGCCTCTTGTAAGAAGTAGGGCTGGCATTGCTGGGACTCCGCTTCACAGGGGACTCCAGGTCACACTGCACAGAGGCAAGTCCAATGCCAGCTCTCTCTTGGTGCTCTGGGGAGCTGGGCACAGGTGACTCTGCAGTGGTAGCAGCAGGCAGGCTGGTTGCTGCTGCTGCTGCCTGTGATGGCTGCCGTTCTCCTGCCTTTTGGAAGAATGACTCAATGGCATTAGCTGGCTTCTGCCTAAGCTCTTTGCTTGGGCTTCTAAAGAACTTGACCCTGCCCGTCCCAGAAGATGTGGCGTTTTGGCTGACGGTGGCAGTGCCATCAGGCTGGGTGTCACCTGTCAGGAAGGTGGCAATGCCTGCAGAGAGGGTGGCAGGCTCCGAGAACTTGCTTGCTGAGAGATGCACTGATATCAGCGGTGGACACCTGCAAAGGACAGACCAACATCAGCTCAAACTCCAGCCTGGGAAGCAAGAAGTCTGTTGAGGTAAGCCTTCAAGCAACATAAAACGCTCAGAGAGAGGGGATCAGTGGCAGAGACGTTTCCTCTGACAAAACATTATTATTGCTACCTCCAAAACAGACATAGCAGGCTGTGTTGGGCAGAGGAGAAACCCTCTTCCCAGAACACCAATTCCCAAAGGAAAGGGCACCAGAGCAGGGGCAGCCAACTGCCAGCCTGAACTTTTAATCCACTACAGGCTGGAGCTGCTGTGAGACAAGAGGAGAGGGCCCTAAGGGAGCAGCAGGACTTTCTTGCCTTCAGTGCAGAGAAGGAAGGAAGGAATGTTGAAGACACCTGTGCACTTTCATTTTCCTTCCTGCCCCAATGGCCTGCTCCCAAAAAGCACCTTTGTCTTCAGGGTAGGAGAGCAAGGCTTCTCCAGCCCAGCAGGGCCAGGACAGCCTTACTCCAACTGGACACCCCCCAGCCAGTAGCAATCATCAGCTCCAAGTACAGAAGTCAGAAGTGTCTCTCAACATGTGGGGCTAGGAAAGAGGCCAGGCTCTCACAGCTGTGCTACTGACAGGAGGTTGCTGTGCTCCACTGTGAGGGTGCTGGGAAACACTCTTCCTCCCACTCAGCATAACTCTGTGGCTCATCCAGCACCTCCCACAGCAGAACCAGCCCCGACAGGGAGGTGGCCCGCTTTGTCCCACACTCACCATGCTGACTGGTGCACCCCAGCTGCGTTGCAGTTTTGGATGAGGGCGAAGGCGTCGTTGCACATCTTCTGTGCATCGTAGCGGGACAGGGCACAGAAGCGTGACACGCGGGTGTCCCCTTGCTGATGCACAACCACCATCAGCTGCCGGGCCACACGGTGGTTCTGCGGGCAGGACAGAGCAGAGCTGAGTAGTGCCTCCAGTGACTCCTGCAGGAAGCGGCAGGAATGGCCGCGGGGACCATCCCCTGCCTGGAGCCCTGCACCATCACCAACTGCCTCCCCACAGTGCAGTGGGACAGCATGTCCTGCTCGGCCTGACCACCAAGGGATGAGATACACAACAGCAAGTGCTCATACAGCTGTGCCACACAGGACGGGAAGCAGTTGAGGGAAGCCTTGCTTTCCCTCAAAGGCAGCTGCACTGCTTTTCTTGGCGCTGCAGCAGCGCCAAAGCTGGCGGATTACTCTCTCCCTGGCCTACAGCCCACCATCCAGCTTGGAGCATATCACTTCCTCCCACAGCCCACAGGCACAGCTGCGTCAGCAAAGGGCTTGCAAGGGAGCAGCAGCGCACCAGGAGGAAGGTGCAGTGGCTTTAGGTCTTAGCCTACTTAGCCCTGCAGTGTTCTGGGACAAAGCCATCCTTCCTGGCCATGCTCCTGCACACCTTTTTGCTTGGGGCACCTCAGCACACGGGCACACATCTGTAGGTGAGTGGATTTCCTCCCCTGCCACACACCACACTCAGCCTCCTGCAAACCACTCACGGTGCAAAAGTACTGCGTGGCTGTGCCTGTGCCTCCCCTCCTTACCTGGCTCCTGTCCTGGTTCAGTCTGGATTCCAGCTCCAATGCCAGCTGCAGGAGCCAGTGTTGCACCTGGACAAAACAAAAACAGTGGTAACAGACAGGTTGGGCCTCTGCTCACAGCAATGCCACAAGAGCAACACTTCCCACACTGGGCAATGCTGGAGGGGGGATCAGCCTGGAATGGACAGAGACTATCACAAGGCCCCATATCTGAGTACTGGAGAAATCAGTCCAGGTGAGGATTCAACACTGCAGGCAAGAGAACTACAGATACCACACAAGCCTTGCAGCATTACTACTAGACTTTGCCAAGTAATCTAGGGTCTCTGTCCTGGATTTCTCATTCCATCTTCACTGGGAACCTCACCCCAGCTAACAGGTAAAGTGCATCCTCCCGCTTTCTTTGGGCTAGTTACCTTCTTTCTAAAAACCATGCCTTTGAAGTTGGGCACTCTGAATACCTTTTGAACAGGACGGGCCCCGTTTTGCTTGTGGAAATTACAAGGTTGGACCCATTTGTGCAGGAGTCTTTCTGTCAAATAGGGATTTCTAGGGCCCAAACACCCTCCTCCCACTGAGCCCCTAGGCCAAGTTTCAAGGCACAATTGTGCAGAAAAGAAGTTTTGCAAGCTAGTCTCAGTTTTAAGTAATCTCATCTTCTCCAGTATGAAAGCCAAGCCTTTTGCTAGATGTAGGCTTCTCCTACCGCCTTCTGCGTGGCCAGGGCTGTCCTTCCAGGGAAGTTCTTGCTGCAGCCAATAGACTGGGGCAGGTATCGGTTTTTCACAGGTTCCTCTTCAATTCCTCTGCACAAATCATAGAGCCAGGACCTGAAAGCCACAGAGAAAGCATGAAGTGAAGGCAGCTACAGACAGGCAGGCATCACTGGGCAGCATGTCAGCCTTCTGTGAAGCCATGCTTTCTGTTCTGTGCAAGCTGTGACTTCCAGCTCTGCAGTCACAGCCACAGTCACAGCTGAACAGGCAGGATTCCTTCAGGTCACAGCTGCCTGTCAGCACAACTTTTCCACCTCTTCCTGAAGTGGCAACAGTTCACCAGTCTGCAAGGCACCCCAACTGCTGCTCTGGACTCAGAAGTGGCTCCAGGCTCCAGTCCAGCCTTGTCATTTGCTCTGTGATGGGACTGTCAAGCCTGCCCTCTTCCCATCCTTCTGGGAGCCCTTCCACAGCTTTGCCCCATCCTTGGACACTGTAGAGGAAGGCTGAGGAGCTGGCTGACAGGCAAAACATTATCCTGGGGATGGTACTTGGGAGAAGTGAAACTGGAAATCTGTTGTGGGCCTGCCAGACCAGTGCTTCTCAAATATGTCACTGAACTTCTACCTTCCAACTTTCCCAATCACAGCAAAACCCCATATGATCGAAAGGAAGTCTCAGTTCCTGCCAAGAGCCAAATTGTTTATCATTACCCAGTTTTATCTCCAAAGTGAGTCTGGAGCTCCGTCTCACTGAACTGTGTCAGCTGCCCGATGTACTCTACTCCCAGGACGTCTGTGATAGCAGTGCCAAGCTTGCCTCCCAGGTTACGGCTACAGCAGAGAAAGGAAGAAAAAGAGAAAACACAAATGAAGCATGATGTGGAGACTATGACAAGTCTTGTTGCGGCAGCTGTTCCTAGATCAGGACAGCTAGAAGCAGTCAGAAATCAGCAGCACAAAAGGGAACACTTGACATGTAACATCTTCTGTTCATAGTAAAAGGACACATAGGAGTCAAAGTAGGACATGCTCCTTGGCTTACCCAGTTTTAGTGCTTCTCCCTTAGCTCCATCTTCAAAACGTGATCCCAAACCATGCTCTAAAGAATGCCTCACATGCCCTGCTTCCTCCTACACAGACGGGACCCTTCCTCAGACACAGCCCCCCCCATCCCTAGTGTGACACTGAAGGCAGAGAACAGCAGTGCAGGTCTAGAAACCAGGATTAGGGATCTATTCCTCTTGAGCAAGTGATGCTGGTAATGCCTCCCGACACCAGGACAAGTATTTGTGCACAGCGTGGATGATCAGAACCAAACCACATCTGCTCTCTGGGAGCACAGCTGTCACTCCCACAGAGGAACAGCTATGACCTCCTTGCCCACAGTTGCTCCTGGTTTACACTTTTGCACCCCAGCAATCACCTTAAGCACAGTCCTACCAGAGGAAAGGATGCCCACAGGCTAGTAATGGCCTCTTGGATTGTGGTCCCTTTACCACCAGGGCTGCAACTCCCAAGCATGCTCCTCCTGAACTGTGGCTCACAGCCATGAGGGATTACTGGTGGATTCCCTCTATTTGTTACAAGCACTGAAGAGCAGATCCTGTGGAGTTCAAAGCCTTTGCTGTCTGCTATCAAGAAGCATCAAATTGCTCACCGCTGAGGTGGCCAGGAACAGCCCCAAGCTGCACTAAAGCAGGCAGCTCCCCAGTACTTACATGCTGCTGACGGGCAGTTGGCTGAAGAGCTGTGGCACAAATCGTGCAGACATCAGTGTCTGGCGGTTGGGCTTGTTTAACCCACAGGCCAGTTTTGCCAGTGTCTGTAACAGAGAAGAAGGTGGAAACCCTGTTATTACACACCGTGCGCTGACTTAACAGCTTGTGCTGCATCACCTCTAAGAGCTGCCCTCAGAATAAGTGCTAGGAAGATGTGCGGATGGCACTGTTCCTTGTTCCCAGGCAGTATTCACCTTGGGAGCTGACATGCACTGGCTGGGCACTCTGAAAGCAAAGCTGCTACCAGACTTCTATCTCTGCAAAGGGCTGGACTCCTGCTCCAGGCAGCTTAGGGGATCTCAGTCTATCACCTGTTCAGGATGGTTTAGTTTTCCCTCAGGCAAGCATGCTAGAGTTTCCACAGCATTCCCGTAATCCTCCCCCAGGCTATGTCTCTCACTATGTCTTGGTCCTTCATCTTCTGTGTTTGTCTTGCTTTTTCTCAGTATCATTACTTTAATCTTCTCGAGGTCCACAAAAGGAAATCTGCAAAATGCAGAATTGCTAGCCTGGTTCTCCAACCTATCTGCCACAGAGCTCCTCTTCCCACTCTAAGCTACCACAGGATCAAGAATACACAGGCCAGCTTGAAATATGTTTAGCTGGGTGTTTGGACTTTTTTTGAGCAAGTCTAATAATTTCCTCTTTCACTACTTTGCCTATAAATAAGCAAAATTTCTTGCCTGCCTATTGAGCTATGACCTTTATTAATAGCCTGTTTTACAGGCTTACATACATTCAAACTCTTTTCTAGACTAAGTAGATCCCTTTTCAGATGTCCAATTTGTTTTTTCTTGTTTCACTGGAGACTCTTCCAAGCTCACCCACACTGTTCACAAAGTGAAGTGCTGGAAGCCAAACCAATCACTGACACTTCACAGGGAGAAATAATTTACTTTTTCTGACACCTTCTGTAAACTGCACATGCTGAAACAGGATTTGCCATTTCTACAAGAGTACTTGTATTACTGACTCATCCTGCTGCTTGTCCACAATAACTGCAGGCTACTTCCTGACTTACTGTGACTTAGCCAAAAACCTGCTGGTTGCTTTTTTCTATAAACCACAAAAAGTCTGTGAGGAGCATAAGAAGCACTATTTGGTGATTTCAGACTATTTCTGGGCTTTTTCAAGCTCAGAATTTTCAACTCTAATTTAATCTCTCAGAATTCTCAGAGCCCAGGCCCTAAGCCCCATCTCAGTTTAGCACCACCTGAATTCATACAGCTGTTTCCACTCTCTAGGCTTCAGTGAAAATACTGGCTCCTAGGAGACCTCAGACAGGATCCTACTCTAAACATCCCAGTTTGAGTGCAACTCACTGAACAGTCATTTTGGGAAACAGTAAAATTCCCTTCAGCTAGATGCATGCCCTTCAGACAACCTCAGGTTGTGTTTTGCTACAGTATCATCATCAGCTTACGCAGCTCAGGGTGAGGTGTGTTAGAAACCTTAAGGTTAAGACCTCACATCTGCAGCTTCCCTGTAAAAAAGAGTACATAAATGGTCTGGCACAAGTGGTTCTTCATAAACCACATTGTTATCTTTCAGGTGCTTCCAAATAGCTCAATTGTTTGGTCTCATGTATCAACTGGGTTCCTTGTATATTCTGTCTAACAAGTTACCTCACCGGGAAAAAAAAAGTCCCTTGGGAGAGTTTTCTGCAGAAAGAACATAAGCTTAAAGCAAGTAATCTCCACCCTGAGTTTCAGGCAACAGTGGCTGTAGCCAGAGAATGGTTTTTATTGACACAAATTCCCAGCGACACCACCAGTGTGGGGCACTGAGGTGGGTTGGGTTGCTTTTCTCTTTGTGGTCAGTCAGGCTTTACCCTGCTGGCCACACTTTGGGTGATGCTCAGCCAGCTGCCAAGAGCAGCCACAGGAGCACTTGGTGCATGACAGCAGCTGCAGAAACAAACAGACTTTGATGCTGCAGCTACAGAGGATTTCCTGCGTGGTGAAACACGGGGTGGTTTACTGAGAGCCCCTAGCACTCGTTTGATTTCATTCTGCAGGTTTGTTCTCTGTAGGTTTGTGCCTACGGGGGTGAGCTGGCTGTGGAAGCATGTTAGCACGTTCTGCACAGCCACCTGTAGGCTCTGGTAATCTCTGCACTGTGCTTGCTGCTACAGATACACAGTTCTTCAGGTATAGCACAGTACATCATAATTTCCTTATTCCCTTAAAAAAAATAAAAATGCTGGCATAGAAGGTGGGAGCTGGGAGAAGCTGCTAGGAACATCCAGGATGTACTCTGCTATTCTTGATTAAAGAGAGCAAAAAGGCAAATTGAACATCCTTTCCACTGGAAATTTCTACACCACTGATCTTCCTCAGCTAGCTCATTTCTGCCTCACAGTCTGCTGTAGTTTCAAAGTGAGCCAGTGCAGAATGAGCTCCAGTACCTGTGTACAGCTGGGACCAGTTCCAGTTATTTCTGCAGAAGTCTACAATGAAATTTATATTCCTTAAATTTCAAAGCATCCATTTAGTTTTTATTTTGCTTGCTCTTTTTTTTTTTTGGTCAGAGCCTGCATTTTTAAAGTCATACCTATATACATAAGCCCCTTTTCTGCAGAATGAAAAGAGTGCTCTCAGTAAACCAGCCTGCAGGAAACCCTCTGTAGCTGCAGCATCAAAGTCCGTTTGTTTCTGCAGCTGCTGTCATGCACCAAGTGCTCCTGAGGCAGCTGGCTGAGCATCACCCAAAGCATGTCCAACGGGGTAAAGGCTGACTGACCACAAAGAGAAAAGCAACCCAACCCAGCTCAGTGTCCCACACTGGTGGTCTTTTGCCTCTGAGTTGCTGCGAATTTGTGTCAGTAAAAAACATTCTCTGGCTACAGACACTGTTGCCTGAAACTCAGGGTAGAGATTACCTGCTTTAAGCTTGTGGGTTTTTTACAGAAAACACTTCTGGGGGACTTAAACCCCTTTTGTTCCTAGTGAGCTCACTCATTAGGGTACACCAGGAACCCAGGCAGTAAATGAATGGAGTGCTGACTGCACAGGTCACATCTCTGGGAAAACAACAACTCTCATTTCCAGATGTCCTGTAATTTTCCTGAAGCTGTGAACACACATGGTTGCACTCCCCATTTGGCTCATCTTCTGTAGGAGACTTCTAAGTGTGTATAGGGGACCACCTACAGCACATTTTGACTCTACCACTCAGAAATGAGGCCGATGTGCCATGAACATACCTTGTTGTGAGAGATGCCAGCAGAACACCTGAATCCAGTGGCTTCTTCTACAGCCACCCTAATTTCTTCCACAATCACTGCCCCCATGGTCAGCTGCAGGTCAGGACAATCGGGGTTATCGAAAGACAGCGACGCCAGCCACTCCTGCAAGCCACGTTCCCGCAGCTCCTCTAGAAAAAGGACACAAAGGGGATCACAAGGGGACATAACACGGGTGCTTCTTCCTGAGCCCAGCAAGGGAAGCGGTAGCATCAGCCAGCCCATTCCTTAACCACATACCAACCGCGGGGAGGAAAAGCAGGCACCTTAAAAGCAATGCACTGGGGAAAACAGAGACCCCACTGACCACGCTCTTGATTCAGGGGGAGCCAAAGCAGCCCTGCCTCTGCTGATGGCGCAGGGAGCATCGCCGATGGAGCGGGAGAGGACACGGCAGGGGGGCGGGCACAAAGGGGCACTGCGCGGCCCAAAGCGCAGCGGGTGCGGGTGGGTGCGTACCGCTCCCTCCGGGCTCGGTGCCGGGTCCCGCGGGCAGCCCCTGCACGCAGGTGCTGGGCAGCAG
>VWZF01002698.1:485031-518642 GCA_013396755.1 Sclerurus mexicanus
CGGGGCGGGTCGCGGGGAGGGTGGCCGCCCCCGGTGCGTCCCCCCGGGAGCGGGGCCGCCGGCTCTGCCCCGGTGTGTAACTGCGTGTGCCCTCCCTCCGTCCGTGCCGCAGTTCTGCGAGGAGTTCAAGGAGAAGTGCCCTATCTGCGTGCCCTGCGGGCTGAAGCTGGCGGAGAAGACGCAGACGGCCATCGTCCGGCACTTCGGCCTGCAGATCCTGGAGCATGTGGTCAAGTAAGGCAGCTGGTCCCGGGCAGGGGCCCCGCCTGGCGCCACCCAGCCCCATGCGTGCGATCCCCGCACATGCCGGTGGCTCCCGGCCCAGGCGGGCACTTTGAGGACCGAGGGAGTCTGCCCTGCATCAGAGGACAGTTGCTGTCCTGCTCTGGTTCTCTCCTCTTCTGTTATTAAAGAAGGAGACTCGCTTTCAGGCAGGTTGGGAAGGTTAATTCACAGAGCTCCAAGACACGTTGACATCTCAAGATGAAAATAAGCCCAGTGCATTACCAGTGGGTTTTTGCAGTGTTCTATGTGATTAGCTTTGTGCTAACAAAGAGGCTTTGTATTAGCTCGGTTCTGAGATTCCTTTCTCTGCCGCCTCTACAGACCTGATGCTTTGTGCTTTGCTTTGTGCCTTTGCTGTTGCCTCTGGAGTCTGTTGACCTCAGCGGGGCACGCCCATTTGCCAGCAGCACTTTTAAACTCAGATAGAGATTGGGTGCTGGCAGAGGCAGGGAGCTGTAGTGTCCCTAGTTCAGGTAAAACTGTGTTTTGTTGAGAAACAAGTCAGAGATACTTACAAATGTTTTGACTTGGTGTCCTGTTCGATTGTTTTTAACAGATACCGATGGAACAATATGCCTCGCCTAGAAAAAGTTTATCTAAAGAACAATGTCATGGGCCTCATATCCAGTGTAAGTACTTGCTACCCCAGGATGTTCTTTGAAATGTGATTCTTTTCCTTGGAGATAGAATGTGGGACCAAAAGGAAAAAATACTCCAGTTAATTAGTGTAGAAGACTGGAATTCAATTCTGCATTTCATTGCCTTTTTGCTGGTTGTTCCAGTGCTTTTCTCTGTCTTGTCAGGTGAATAACCATGTCACCTCACATGGCAGGAGGTTGTGAGGCTTGTTTAACTTATATAAGGTACTTTCCTTAGAAGGAAATTCACTAACTTTTGGATGTTCTTATCCTTTGCAAGAATACTGAAGGCATTATCTTAGTTGTGTATTCTCTGTTGTTGTGATTGCTCGTGACCAAGTGACCTTCTTTTGAGGAAAATCACTCTGGTTCCCAGAGTTCACTAGCTGTGGATGCTTGGGAGCACAGGAGTGTTATCTAAGGTAGCTACAGTGGAGAGCTACCCGCTGATGTGTTCTCTTTTGTTGCATTTAGTTTCTGTGGTTTAGAATACTGGCAAACACTGTGCTTCCCAGGTCAGAAATATAAATGCCTGATGTTTGCTTTTCTGTATAACTGCCTCCTTTCTGTCACAGGGAACTCAAAGTATCCTGGAGGAGGAAAGTCACATTAAGGATGTTCTATCTCGCATTGTGGTGGAGATGATCAAGCGTGAGTGGCCTCAGCACTGGCCTGACATGCTAAAGGAGCTGGATACGCTCTCCAAGCAAGGGGTATGAATCACAGAGCTGTTCTGTTCTCTTTCATAGTTTGTGGTTCAGTCTTCTGTCATCCTGACTCACTCATGGTCTGCTGAGACGGGCTGAGGATGGACTCAAAACTCCCTGTAAGATTAAGCTAGTCTAAGAGATGATTTTAAGAGAGAGAGGTTCATCCTTCTGTCTTGTTTTCCCGAGGTGTGACTTGTATCTTCATGCATGCTCACTTTCTCTCCCCATCTTTGAGCTAGCCTCTAGAGATTTTAATGTTTGGACTGAGCTGATGAAGCGTATTTCATTTTGGAACATTAGGAAACCCAGACAGAACTGGTGATGTTCATCCTCCTACGTTTGGCAGAGGATGTGGTGACTTTTCAAACTCTGCCTACCCAGAGGCGACGAGATATCCAGCAAACTCTCACCCAGAATATGGAGAAGATCTTCAGCTTCCTAGTAACTGCCCTGCAGCAGAACGTCAACAAGTACAGATGCATGGTAAGAGTCTCCTTTCCTTGGGTTCAGTCAGGGCTGGTGGCGTCTAGGAATGGGGGTACTACTCTCAAATTCTTGGAGAAGCAAGCACAGAAACTGTCTGAAATCTGTTGCTATCAATGTGAGGTGGGGATATGCTGTGGCCTGGGAAGCTGATGCTGATCAGAGACACACAAAGTTCACAGGGTTATTGTTGATAGTATGGTATTGCTAGTGTAAAAGGCTTGGATAGATGCGTGCTTCATCCGTACTGTTGGAATGCTCTGCTGACGCTAGGAGTGTATGGCTTAGCAAAATGAAGGTATGGTTGTGTTAGAAACAGCTAGGTTTGGTGTCATCCCAGACTTGTGTCTGCTCTCTCATGCTGCAGCAGCGTATTTGAGGTGATGCACCAAAATGCATGAGTTTCTGATGTCTCAACATGCATCTGGGCTTCTGTTCCTTTTCTCATGAGGTCAAGTCAGGAAGTGCTTTTTTTGGTCAAGTTGCAGTGAGGAATGTTCTTCCCTTTTGTGTAAAGAGACTTCTTTCCTGAATTCTTACCTAGAGTAAGAGGTGTGAAGGTTGGTCACGATGGTTGGCAAAGGAGGTCTCTACCCCAGTCTGTTTCTGTGAGAAGGAAGTGGATTTAAGAGTGAACACAACTGAGAAACCAAACTGGCAACCAGTTGCTTAGGTGTATCTCTTGTACTTCTTTTTTTGTGGATTAAAATCCAGAGTTATACTAGATGGGAAACTGGGAGGCAAATAAAAGCCCTCTCCTACCTGACTTCTCTCATTTTCCTGATGCACTGACAAGCTGAACAAACCCACCTGTAGAGAGTGCAGTTCATGGTGGTGGTTGGGTGACCCTGGTGTGCTTTGTAGTCTTGTTGAAATGCATTTCCAGGTCAGGTTTGCATTGCAGTGCTTGAGACTGGGAAGTGTGGTTGCTTCTGCTAACAGTGAAATCTTTCTGATTGGCAAGGTTGGATCACCCCAGGAACAAGAAGTCCTCACCACTCCACAGGTTAGCTGATCTTTGGCATGTTTATGCACAGGGTAAATTCTGAGGGTTGGGTGTTCACTTACCTGTCTGCACACTGAGACTGGGGGACATGATGGACAACTCCCCAAGACCGTAATAATCTGCATATAAGTACGATGGATTAATAGATACATGTGTTTATAAGGTGGGACATTTATTAAATGCTTGGGACACAAGCCAATTAACTTAAAATCATTGCAATGAATAGATTGATTGACAGAGTTTCCAAACCGAAACCTTGCTTATGGTGTTTCTGCATCTGAAAAGCAAATCAAACCTGAGTGAGGGGCTCTTTTGCATTAGGCAAAAAGATGGTGCAAGCAGTGCATTGTTGCTGTTAAGTGTCTTGAAGTGGGAATCAGGCTGTAAGCTGTTGCCCTAGCTTTCTCCAGCTGCCTTTCTGACCATGGACAAGTCACCCTTTTCAGAACTGAATCTCAGCACATTAAAGTCACCAGTATCTTTCAGAGTCTGGCTTTTGGATGTAAGATACTCTTAAAGGTGGAAACTTTCTTCCCTGGAAGCCTCCAGGCAGCACCAGAATGCCTTTCCTTCTTGTCTCCTATGTCTCCCCGGTGACTGGAGTGTTATCTTTTGGATGAGAAGGAAAGTGTGGCTTAACTTGCAATTCAGAGTCCTGTTACCTTACCTGTCAGGAGGCTGTGAAGGTGGCTTTGTTGGATGTAACAATGTCCTGAGTGGGAGACTAATGCAGCCTCTTCCACTAGGGAGCTGTTCTGGCTGCCTGTCCAGCAGCAGCTGGTGGAGGTGTGTGCTGTAGCTGCTCACTTAAATTCTTGTTTTCTTTTTCAGAAGACTGATCTGGCTCAGGAACCAAAGGTGAGTAGAGCTATACAGGAGTTAGAACTATGCTTTTCCCAGGCTTTGGACTCTACTGCCTGCAGTTCTCTTTTATGGATGGATTTTTTTTCCACTCATAATACAAATGCATTGAGAAGCGAGGAGTGGCAGCAGAAGGGTCCAAGTCTTTCACTTTTATCAGGGAGTTCTTGGCACTGTTATTCCAGGGAGTGGATGGCTTTAGATGGGAGTTGGTATTTTTCTCTGTCTCTGACCTCTTCCTTCCTCTCTGTTCACAGGCCCAGGCAAACTGCCGTGTGGGAATAGCAGCACTCAACACTTTGGCTGGCTACATTGACTGGGTAGCCCTAAGCCATATCACAGCAGACAACTGCAAACTCTTGGAGATGCTCTGTCTGCTCCTAAATGAGCCTGAGCTCCAAGTTGGAGCAGCAGAGTGTCTTCTGATTGCTGTCAGCAGAAAAGTGAGTTATAGCTCCTCTGGCTCCCTTTTATTTTCCTCCTGTTCTCATATATGAATCTTCGGATTGAGCAATGATCTCTTTCCCCTTTTATTTAAGAGGCAAAATTCAAATTTGGCTGATTATGTTAATCATATTTGGTGTGAATGTCATGCCAGAACAATACATACAGCAACTGTTGGAACCCTCTCCAACTTCTGTGCTTTACCTCTGCTTGCAATTGGAAGTTGGAGGTCCCCACTGACTTCTTACTCCCGCTTCCTACAACTGTGAAGTGGGAAATACTGTTATCAGCTGTGTCACCTGGCAGCTCAGAGAAATGACAGCAAGATCTAAACAGGTGATTTGACCCATACATTCACAAGCACCTTAGTGTCAAGGCTAAGTGTTTACCAGCTGCCTGTAAGTAACTAGCCAGTCTTCTGTGAAGAAGAGTTAATGTCTCGGGATCGGTTGTGTGGTTTAAAGTTCCTGTGGTGGGATTGTTTGCAGAATTTTTTTAGGTCAGAGATACCTTAGAATTTCTGGCAAGTTGTTAATTAAATCATGTGTATTGTAAGACTCTCCCCAGATGGAAGGGAAATGGAAATAAATAGTTAAATGGATGGGAATAAATAGTTATGTTCTAATTGAGGGATTTGGTGTATTTTGGATGTAGGGTAAGCTGGAGGATCGGAAGCCTCTGATGGTCTTGTTTGGAGACGTTGCCATGCACTGCATTCTCTCTGCTGCCCAGTGAGTACTGTCCTGCTGCTGTGATTTCACACAAAACTCCATACAAATGGGTTTGTAGGTGCAAAAGGTACTGCTGCTTAACCATGGGATGTGGGGACTGGGTAGGAGAGAATGAAACCACCACTTTTGCAAAACCTGAAAAACTGCACTTTTTTTCAAATGCCATAATTGAAGGACAAAGAGGTGTAAATATCACAGCTTCCCTGGCTTTTTCCTTTAGCCTGAAACTGATCAAGAGGAGGGTCTCTTTCAGAGAGGCAATTTCAGAGATTTTAGATGCCAATAAAGCAGTACTTCTTGATAATAGCAAAGAAAATCCCACTGCAATAAAATCAAATTGCTCTAATCCTCTTTTTATCTGCAAAGTAGACAGCAGTGTGCCTGTTACCTACAGTGTGAGTAACTGTCGTCCTGTTTTTCCCTCTTCCTCTCATTCCCAGGACAGCAGATGGAGAAGGCCTGGTGGAGAAGCACTATGTTTTCTTGAAGAGACTTTGCCAAGTTTTGTGTGCATTGGGCAGCCAGCTATGTGCGTTGCTAGTAAGTCTTTATTAATACCAACAGCAACCTTGGCAAGGCTAGTTTGTAGGGCTGGGACTTGGGGCAATCCTGATCTAAGGTATTTTCTACACATTTAGAAAAGGCAGAAATGGCTCTGCATTTAAGTGGGATAACAGTAGTCCTGCTAAGTCATAGGAATGTAGAATGAAGGGACCCTGACTGATTCCGGGGCTTTGCTGTCATCAAGAACCATCTCCTATAACCTCTGCAAAATGCTAAAACTTCACTGAAAATTGGTCAGGTTTCTTGCTGACTACTGCTACGGAAAATCTACTCCAGGAAATTGCTCTCCTATTGAAAGCCTTTTAAATTCCCCTATTAAAAGTAAGTCAGAGTATAGCTGTTTGTTCTACCAAGATTCTCTGAAACCAAAGGAAGAAACAGATTTTGTTCTTCATTGTGATACTTTGTGTCAATCTTGAGGTGAAGATGAAAATTCATGCTGTTCATGCCTTACTGGTTGCTGAATTCCCACTCTCCATTCAGCATAGTGCTTCTACAATATAGAGGGCAGGCATGTTGAGAAATACTGTTTGTGGGGAGATTGTGGCAGCCAGCCTGTAAGAGTTAGAGAGCTAAGTAAATTCTCATAGGGAGAGAAAGAAAGGAAACCAACCTTTGAGAATTTAAAAAGAATCAACAGTGAACAAAGGTGCATTATTACTTCCAGTGACTTCACTAAAAGTGGGAGCTGTCTGTCCATAATGAAGTAATGGCAAGGAGATTCAAGTCTTCTCATCCGCATTCACTTGGGAGATGCAGCACTGTTTTCCAACTTCAGAATAAGAATTTTGATGGCATCAGCTCATGTTATGATTAGTGGGGAGCAGCAAAACCTTGAATTTACAGCTCCAGGCAAAACTTACTTTCCTGACAAACTTCCCATAAAGTTACTGGTCATGGGTATCTGTTAAATACAGGAAACATTCAGAGAAATGGGAGTGAAATCATGTGGGTGTATTTGCTTGTGAAATACTGCATTTTGAATTGCTCTACTTCGGTACCACTAGGTGGGCTTGGCTCAGTAGAAGTAAAATGGTGATTCATGGCAGCAGCAGCGGCAGTGGTTGTGAATTTGGTTTTAATGGAACTCCACTGCTTGAAAAGTCAACTTTTACTCTGGAATGAGGGTGGCGTGGTGTCTCCAGCACCCCCAGGATTGTCAGCAGAACTTTATGCTCCTTGGGCTGTACTG
The DNA here is from genome assembly GCA_013396755.1 of Sclerurus mexicanus. NCBI lineage: Eukaryota > Metazoa > Chordata > Aves > Passeriformes > Furnariidae > Sclerurus > Sclerurus mexicanus. The sequence goes on from VWZF01002698.1 coordinate 491,946, forward strand.
GTGTCAGAAAATCAATTGTACAGTGTTTTTGTCTCTGCTTCTTTACCATCTATGGCCTTGGATGTAGTGCTCCTGCTTTACCATTTGTGAGCCCAGCCTGCCACAGAGTTAGTGTTTTGTCTGAAATTTTTTGTCTTCTTCATAGGGCTCATATTGTGATGTGGAAACACCAGCCAACTTTGGAAAATACCTTGAGTCATTTTTAGCCTTCACAACCCATCCCAGCCAGGTATGTAAAGTGCTGAAAGTCTTGTGTGTCTGTGTAAGTGTGTGTGAGTGCATAATTGAGCTAACTTATAGAAGACGGCAGAACTTCAGCTGCCAAATAGTGCTCTCCAGGCTCTTCATTTCAGTGCAAGATCCAAAAGGCAGCGTGGTTTCTACTCCATTACCACCCTATCAGGAACAGTGCTTGACAGAGGTGCTAAGTAGAAAATGCAGAATTTGCTATCAGGCATAGTATTTACTTAGAGATTTTTGACATTCTGGAAATGTGTGTTACGCCTGCAAGGTGTCTTGGCCTCAGCTGAATAGTCAGTATAATTTGCTGTTGCTTTCTGATAGCAGCGCTTAATGTTAGCAGTGAAAATTCCAGCACTGAAGTCCTTCTCTGTTCGTCTCTTTTCTCTAATCTCCCTCCAGTTTCTGCGCTCTTCCACCCAGATAACATGGGGAGCCCTCTTCCGGCATGAAGTTCTGTCTCGTGACCCCTTGCTGTTGGCTATCATTCCCAGGTATCTCCATGCATCTATGACCAGCCTAGTGAAGGTATGTGGGAACGGTGACTGGTTGGGTGTGACAAGGTGCCTGGGTGAGCATGACCTGTGGGTCATGGGGGAGAAACACCATTTTTATTGTGTCTGCCAGAGGCATGATCTCCAGGCCCCTATCTCAGCATCTCTGCTCCTTGCCTCCAGCCTTTATCTCCTTGAAGCTGGTATTAGCTGTAATGGGTGACTTCTCTTCCATCCTGACCTTGTCTGCTTTGTCTCCAGGTGGGCTTTCCCTCTAAAACAGACAGCCCCATTTGTGAATACTCCCGCTTTGATTTTGACAGTGATGAGGACTTCAATGCCTTCTTCAACTGTAAGTTGCCATCACCCTTCATGGATTCTGTTGTCTGTGCCTTTCCTCCTGCTAGCTGAGCTTGGAGCCTACCGTATTGGTTTAGCAGCTTCCATTTGTGTCTTGACTTCTTCAGCTTGAATCTTGGAATAAATTAATACAGGATTTTCCTGTGACAGCTCATCATTTAATTTTACTTGCTTTTTGCAATTATTTCACTTGCTGGCCAGGTAGATGACCTAGTAGTACTTGCTACCTGGTGTCAAAGAAAATATGCCTCTTGGTCACTTAGAGGAGGAAATGAAACAGCCTCAGATCATGCTCAGGTTAGGAGAGGAAGGCAGCTTACAAAAGACTTTAAACATCATTCCAGAAAAAAAATCTGTCTTGACCTTGGTAAGAAGCTTCTGGTTCAGTACCAATAGCCAGAGTTGAGCCATTAAAACAGCCAAATTTAATCATGATCCTAAACCAGCACTAGATATCAGTAATTTTATTTTTTCCTTTGTTTTGCATTTTACTTTCTGAAACTGAGGTTTGTTCTCACTGGCTGGTGTAGTTTGGTACTCACTTGGTGCATGGGTGGATATACTTAATAAATTACATACATTTTTACTTTTTGCATTTATGTCTGAAGATTTTAAGTGTTGCATTTTTTATTGCTTGTTAGATAGTTCATTTTTTACTTACTGTGATAGATCAATTTGGGGTAGAAACCATAAAGTAGCCAAATGCACAAAGCAAGAATTTGAAGTAGTTTTAGAGAGTTAAATATATTGAAGGCATTACACATATAAGAAAATATAACTGATTTGAAGCAAAAGCTACAATTACTTGATAGAACAACTTCATTTAAAAATGCAAGTTCATTTTTAGTCAGCAGTCTGGTTCTTTTGTGTGGTCCTGCACTGGAATATTTTGAAACAAATTAAATTCCTGTTCTGTACTTTGCTTTTAATGTCTTTGAAACTGAAAACAAGACAACTGGGGTTTTGAGTTCACATGAGTTTGTCAGTAGCTGAATAATCTAGAAAAAGTGTGTTGGGCTGAAGAAAGTGGTAGCTGTCTAATGTTGTTTTTCTATCTCAGTATCCCAAGATAATTGTAAGCAGCAAACGTTTAGAGTTCAAAGAATTTTTTTAATGGAAAATAGAGGCTTAATTATAGTAAATCTGGGTTTAGCATAGATTTTCATAATTCATACTGCATTTTAATTGCACTTTTTTAAATGTTAAACCATCATTTTTTCAATCCACTTAAACCACTTCAAAAATTGCCCATCCTGTTGCACGTAGTTTATTGAGTGTGTATCTGAGCTTACTACACATTGATTGCCACAGCAACAGTCCATAATGTTCCCAGACCTACAAAGCTTCAGGTGAGCTTTGGGGAAGGAAAATTTGCAGCATCAGCTTGTTTCTTGGTGTGTGATTTTTCACTGCAGCTTTCCGAGCCCAGCAGGGGGAGGTGATGAGGATGGCTTGTCGTCTGGACCCTCGAACTGGTTTCCAAATGGCCGGCGAATGGCTGAAGTACCAGCTCACAGCTCCTGTTGATACTGGACCTATGAACTGTAGGTTACCCGAAAAAAAGTAGGGATATGGGATTTGTTGAAACTTCTTGACCTTTTTTTGTTGATGTTGTTGGGCTTTTTTAAGGGGGAGTCAAGACTCCACACTAGATTTTTTAGGCTTCTAAGGTCTTTGCAAGTTAAAAGTAAAATTAAATCAAACCCACTCCTCCCCTAATTTAACCCTTTACAGTCTACTGTGGAATAGCTAATATAAAGTCCCTGGCTTCTCCTTTCCTCCCCCCAAATTCCTCGGCAGAACAGATACAGCCATTTTATTAATTGTGCCATTTTATTTCTGTAACATTTTGATTATTTTTGTTAGGGAAGTTGTGCCTGTCTGACAAATCCCTGTGTTATTCACCTTGCTTTCCTCCTGTGAAGGCAGGCTACTTGGTGCTCTGCACAGTCACACTGAGAGCAGTCTTGCCTGCAGCACTGAGTCTAGGCATGTGGACTCCCTCTTTTTCCCTTCTGTGGTTTACTGTGTTGCTCTATATAGTATCTCCAAGGTGAGGCATGTCTCAGGAGCCTTCACTTGAATGAAGTAAATCACAAGGGAGTATCTTAATTGCTCCCAGTGCTGTTGAGGAGCATGGTGAGAGCTCTGTATTCTCTTCCTTTCAGCTAAGACAGGCGAAGGTCTCTGCTCCATCTTCTCTCCATCCTTTGTGCAGTGGGATGCCATGACCTTCTTCTCGGAGAGCATCATCAGCCAGATGTTTCGAACCATGGATAAAGACGTATGTGTAGCTGATGCTTTTGCCTACCCCTGGCTTCTTCTGGGTTGACACAAGTGGATTTTTTCAGCTGTGTAATTCTTGAAAAGTTTGTAGCAACTGTTGTAACTCCATGCAAAAACTCAGGTTGTTTGGTGAGCCATTCTCATGAGGACCCTCCTTTAGATGGGACCAAACTCATACTGGCTTACTCTCAGGCATATCTTGGTTCTGGACATAATGCCAGGAGAAATCACAGAAGAATGCTCAGGTGACATGCTTTGACATAGTGCCTTGCTAGAGGAGAAGACTGCCTAAGGAGAAATTTCATGAGATCATTGTTTAATTATCCCATGATTATATTTTTTCCAATTTTTTTTTTAACTTCTAGCTAAATGAGAGAAACTCATGCCCAGGGAGTAGGATCAGAAGCATTTTCACTCTGCTTTTTGTTCAACAACAGGTGAATTGGAAGGAAAGCATTTTTTTCTCAGTCTGATGTAGACTGACTTTTTAAATTAGATTAGGCTGTTCATCAGTCTAATCACAGTAGAATAATTATAGTGTTGATACAGTTGGTTAACCGTGGAATCTGTTGGACGGAGTCAAGAGAAGAATTGGGAACCAGAGAGATGAAATTTGCCTTTCCCAGAGGTCCAAGCAATAGTACAGGGACTAGAGACTGATATCTCAGGACTGTGCTGCCAGCAACGGCAGTGCTGCTATCCTCCTCTCAGCAAGTACAAATAGCACACAGTTATACTGAGTTTGCTGTTTTTCTCTCTGCTTTGGGAACAGATGTGTTCAGCTGAGAGGCCTGATAGGGTGGCAGCAGCTACACTGCCTAGCTCTGTGTGTTATAGGAAGTGTGCTGCAGGCCGAAGTATTGAGTGTTGCCTCCCTTTCCTTCTTTTTGCTACCTTTGTAGGAAATCCCAGTGAATGATGGCATAGATCTGCTGCAGCTTGTCCTTAATTTTGAAACAAAAGATCCTCTCATCCTGTCCTGTGTGCTCACCAATGTCTCTGCTCTCTTTCCGTTTGTCACCTACCGACCAGAATACCTACCCCAAGTACTTTCCAAGGTAGGTACATGCAAAAGCATGCTGAAATCAGGTGGGCTTTTTCTGGTGCAGTACTCTTGTACTAAACTGCAGGAGTTAATCCTCTTAGTGTTATTTGGTGTCGGGGAAGGACTGTCCTTAGGTCAGAGATGGGAAAAACCGAAACTGAGGTTTGTCCAAGAACATGAATGTTAAATAACCCAAATTTTGCAGTTCTTAGCCTTAAAGCTTAAACATGATCTGGCCAATAGACACCATGTTTTATTTCAAGATCTCACTCTACTGGTGATTCATCTTTTAACTCAGTCAAGGATTCTTTACTAACTTCAGTGAAATTGTGCTAAAATCCGATGATCTATTCCTTGACCTCAGACAGATGCGAGTGCTAGATATTAAAAAATAATGTGAGTTTTTGGATTTTTCCTCCCTTTTCTTACAGCTGTTTGCTTCAGTTACCTTTGAAGTTACAGAAGAAAGTAAGGTATGTCTAAATAATTATCTGCTAATGAGCTGTAACAATTGAATCAAATCATATTCTGTTGGAGAGTGTGCTGTGTCTGAAGACTCTGCTGTACTGTTTCCTGAGTATAGTTCTGCTCCTGAAAAAGCTGGGGAGTCTAGATATTACTGGTCTTTTCATGGTTGATAGAGCCTACTAAGCTTTGGCTCGGGAGCTTAGAAGGCCACAGGCATGGTATAAGGCCAGTACACGTAGTTCCCCGATCAATGCTGGCCTTTCTGAGAGTGAAATCCCTTCATTTGCTGTATGAATTCATCAGTGACTGGTATATGTGGCTCTGAAGGATGGCTGTAAAGCTGCCAGCTACCTAGGGAGTGCTTGGAGTTTTGAAATAGTGACTAAGAGCCATGGCATCCTTGCTCCTGAAGTACAGCTTGTTTGAACATGAACTTCTTGAGTTTGCTGCTGCCTGGCAGAGGAAATTTGATGGCTGCATGATTATTTGGGGAGAGGAAGCATGGAAGTGTTTTTTGATCTGTACTCAACAGTGGGGAAAACTGTATGTAATGCGTTTGTCTCTTGAAGATACCCTGCATTTGTCTGAGCTTCTGTTTTGTTGCATTGATGTTTGTTATGTCTGTCCAGGCTCCTAGAACTCGAGCAGTGAAGAATGTGAGAAGACATGCATGCTCCTCAATCATAAAGATGTGTCGGGATTACCCTCAGCTTGTCCTGGTATGTAAATGCAACTCTGTCATGAAGAGTCTTGCCTCAATTTCAGTTGATTCTGTGAGGTCTTCAGTTTCCTTGCCTATAGTCTCTGCTTTTCTTGTGAGAAACATTCCTGCTGCACAAATGACAGTGTTTTATTGCCTGTACCTCTCTTCTTCCCCCCTGAAAAATTTTCTGCCTGAGGAGTTGAATTATAAAGTGATGAGTTAAATATAAAAGGGATGAGGAGGATACAAGCAGCACTGCGTTGGTTTTATAGGAATGTTCGCTAAGTTTCCAATTTGTCACCTATGGTGGTCTCAGTCGATTCATTAGCTAAAGACTAGCATGGCTAATCTTATTAGACTTTCTTCTGTTACTTAACAGAATGTAGGAAGAAGAGGAGTGTAGTTGTTTTCTGGATGAGCTTGAGGAGATGAGAATTGACAAACACATTTAAAATCCATGAGCCGTGTTTTGTTTGCTTTGCAGAACTAAACAGCCTGCACACAGTGTACCTAGCTCTGAAGTCCTTTGTTTAGAGGTGTTTCTGTGGAGGGGCTCTAGAATTATTTTAAACATTTTAAAGGATGCTAATTGAGGTTATTTAGGGGTTCCAGTCTGCATTCTGCTATAAGATGCTAAGAACTAGTGCATTGGTTTTTGTTCCACTTTATTGGCCTTTGAGCTATAGGTGTCTCTTTCCTGTGGCCAGCCAGACATCCTCACTTGAAGAACCAAGAACCCAGAGCTGCCCCAAAAGACGTTCAGAGGACTTTGCTGGAGGGGGAATGACTGTTACTGCTTACACAAAGTTATATGTAGATCCGGTTGCAACTAGAGAAAGTAGGGAAGAAACTCAAAATTCCTGTGGAGATAGTAGTATCCATGTGAGTTGCTACTTACCTCATTGTGAGCAAAGAGATGGAAGAGTCCTAAGTGTTAGTCAAAGAAGCAAGGTCCTTTCTGTGAGCAAATGAAAGCACCAGAACTATTTTGAGGTGTGACACTGCCTTAGGGATATGACTGCCTAGAGAGAGATTTCCTTGTGCTATTTCAGTCATTGTGTAGAGTAAAAGTAAACTGGATGCAGAATAATGATAGAGGGGTAGGGGATAATAGAAGTTCTCTTAGGCTGAACATCCAGAGAAACTTGAGTCTGAGGAGGAGATGGCTATGTAGAGAAACGGTAACAGACATGCTCCTCCAGGTGTACAGTACACCCCTTCTCTGCTCCCAGTGGCCCTCCTTCACACCAAATGCATGATGCTCTTCTGCTTGGATGTGTTTTCCAGCCAAACTTTGAGATGTTGTACAACCACGTGAAACAGCTGCTCTCCAATGAGCTACTTCTGACGCAGATGGAGAAGTGTGCTCTTATGGAGGCCCTTGTCCTCATCAGCAACCAGTTTAAGGACTATGAGCGACAGAAGGCTTTCCTGGAGGAGCTCATGGCTCCTGTTGCTGGCTTATGGCTCTCCCCAGAGATGCAGAGGTATGGGTCATTTTTCTGAACTAGAGGTGTTGCAGAGGTAATGTTGTGCCTAATAAGGGAACGCACAAACAAAATGAGAATGGTGGGATTCTTCATGACCTCCTATGCCCTGGGCAGTCATTGTGGTAATAGCTCTCCTGCATTTCAGAAACTGCCAACAGTCCAAATGCTGTTTGCTAAAAATTGCTAGGTAAGACTTGTTTAAGGCAGTGGAGGAACATTCCCCAGCATGCCCAAAGCATCTGCAAAAAAGAGAAATAAAAGATATCTTTGCTCATCCCTAGGAGAAGGTACAAAACTGCACTCTCTTTACTAAAGCAGAGGTATCCTGCAGCCCTGGGCAGCAGGGCATGTACAAGAGTTTTCCCAGCAGGGCTCTCTTCGTAAGAGATTCAGAGGTTTTTGATCCCCATGGCCCAAGAGAACTGGTGATGTTTGGAGAGTGTAGACATCTCTAGTGCTTTTTTAATCTTGTCCCCACGTACAGGATGGAGCACTAGCTAGTCTCTCTAGCCTGCTCTGTCTTTAGATGTTTATTGCCAGTGCAAAGCTCCACTCAAATTCCCTTGTGCCAGCAGTAATTCCTATTGTTGTCTTTTGGTGCTGCCAGAGTCCTCTCGGATCCTGAAGCCTTTATCTCCTATGTGGGTGCAGACAACAAAACTGCCGATCCAGCCTTGGAAGATCCTAGTGGCCTGAACCGCTCTAGAGTGAGTATCATTGCCAGGTGAGGTGTAATTGTTAATGAGGTGAGACTTGCCTCCTTGAGTCCCCCATTGCTGTTGTGATCACACACAAGGCTTCCTGATCATCTACTTTAGAGTGTGGATCAGTAGACTTTTCAGATTGCAGACTAACAGGCTGACTTTTCCTCTTTAAGCTACAGGGAAGAGCATGCAGGCTATGCAAATCCACATTATTCACCAAAGTGAAGCACACTGTTCCCCTACTCTTTATGTAGCAGAGTTTGATTTTGGAGAAGCAATGGGTTTACATGACCTATGGAAATATGGCACAGTGAATTGTGCTGTTTGAGCCAGGCAGAATGGAAAACATGTTGAGGCTGCAGCATGGAATATAATTTTGTCTGCAGAGATTGTTTGAATTGTCAGTGGAAAACCTTCACTTGGAGAGACTGCAACCAGAGTTGCTATCTTTAGGTCTGTAGAAGACACTGAAATGCAGAGCTGTCCACAGAGCTGTGCTTGTGATTTGGGGCTAATGCAGTTGGACCATTTTGTCGTCATGGATCTCTGCATCTCTCCCAGCACATGAAGGAGATGAGGAACTGGTGGTGTAGACCCTTACTTTTAGAGGGCACCCTACCTGGCTGCTTCCATACTTGTGAGACCATATGTATCAATGCTTTGTGTAATAGTTAATTCCTAGGCCATCCTGCCATGGCCAAGGCTCTCTGAAGACAATGGAATGTAGCATGATGATTTGCTGCATTTTCTTGGTAGCAACCCACCAACATTTGTTTCTGCCACCAAGTTAGGCTCACTGTAGAGCATTGCCTTTGAGATGGGATGATGGTGGGTTTCTCTGAAAACCTGTTTATTCAGGCTGTGCTCTGGCTAAGAAATGCTTTCTCTGCACCTTTTGCTGCAGATAAGCTTTTGTGTGTCCACAATTCTGGGAGTTGTGAAACGAGCTCGCTGGCCTGCTGCTGTTGAAGAGGCAAAAACTGGAGGATTCTTTTTGGGATACCTGCCCAGTGGAACTCCAATCTACCGTAATCCCTGCACGGAGCAGGTCCTGAAGCTTTTTGACAATTTACTTGCTCTCATAAGGTGGGTCAAGTTGACTTGAAATCACTTATATTGTCTTACCAATCTCTGAAAGCCAAACTGTGATAAATACATGGAATGCTCAGAGCATATTTGCCCAGAGAAGCCAGTGGGAACACAGGCTGGTGGAGGTGCCCAAGTACTGTTCCTGACTGTTCACAGTGGGGAATGGCACTGGGGAAAGTGGAGCCTTCTAAATATCCATTGGCCTGGCCTACAAGAGTCCATCAAAGCCAATGGGAGTCTGGGCTGGGGTTGCCTCCCCCACCTCCACTACTATAAGTCTGCCACCCACTTAATGATTTCTCAACTAACATCTCTGCTCTGCCCCCAGCCCCTACAAGGCCACCTCTCCAGTCACCACCAGGGCAGTCCCAGCTCTCATCGCATTGTGTTGTTCTCTCTTCAGTGTTAAATTAAGCTGTTTTTGCTGAACGTGAACAGCAGCCTCCTGAAGCACTGTCTGCTATGGAAACCAGTGGATGCATACTCTCAGGCTGTTGCTACCATGCAGTGCCTCTCTGCCTGTCACTGGTGTTATGTAGATCTGGGGCAGCCGGAGGAGGGAGCAAGAGAAGGCAGAAAAGGGAAATCCTGAATAACACAGGTCCCACAGTTATAAAGGAGGAATCTGTCTCAGGGTAACTCCTGACACTGGGATTTTGCCAGACCTATGAAAGAATTTTGTGCCATAACTCTGCATGTTACGTACTTGAAAACTTGAGGCTCTTTCCTTGGCGACAGCCTGTTGGGAAAGAGCATTTTCAGGGATTTTTCATCTCCCAGGTCTGGGAGGAAAAGGGCCCTATTACTTGAGCTCTGTGTAGTCAGGTATGTGAGCTCAGGAATGTGCTGCTTCCAGTGAGAAGCAACATGCTGGGCTAGTAGGACAAGCACATGTTGTCTTGGCCCACCTGAGTGGTGTTTCTCATCACTAAGCTCTGTCTAGCATAGAGTGTGGTACTTTGGCCAGTGAGCAGGTACAGCTGCAGAGTTGTGCTTGAAGTGTTTTTTCCTCTTGTTCTGGAAGGCTAAAGATCCTACTGATGAATTTTGGAAGAGCTCAGGTAGAGTTGCTTGAGTAGAGGTAGCCACATGCCATTTCTTCCATAGCCTGCAACATGGTTCTTATTGTGAGACCAACTAAACCACTGCCCAAGATCTGAACAGGCTGCAACACACAGACTTTTTGCTCGTGGAATCACTGTTCTTGCCAGAGCTTACACATGAGTAAAAACACTTGGGATCTCTGTTACAACAAGCTTAGGAAACTATTGTCCAACTTTTATCACTACCTGTGAAGAAGCAGAAACTCTGCCTACCTGTTTACCACTTCTAAGAATACACGAGCTATGTTCAATGGCCAGTACCTCCCCATCTACGTAAAGGAAGAGGCTCCCTGGCTGGTTTGCTTTTTTTTTTTTTTAAATAATGCATCTGTGTTGTTCAAGCATTTCACCTGCAGGCCAAAATATTTTCTGAGTATGTGGCAGCAACATACATGGAGCAGACTGTACTTCACTCAGAGGTATCCAGCTTTCCTTAAGGCTGGATGCTCCAAAAAGAACCAATGAATGATGTATTATGAGCAGTAGATCTTTGTACTTCATGTTTTCTCCATCGCTACTGCTGAATATAGAGGCCTTCTTTGTACGACATCTGCAAGCTCATAGTTGTTCGGTGCAAATGTTGATGACACTTAAGTTGTTTTTGAAATGTTGGATCTTGTGCTATGAGCTCTTGCTGTGTTCTTTGCTGACTTTCGGTGCCTTTTCCCTGTCCTGCTTCCTCAGGCCCTCTTCAGTATGGATAACACAGGAGAATATGGAATCTGTCAACAGGCAGGAAGTACAGGGATATGAGAAAAGCTTGCTGGCAGGAAAGCTGCCTATTTTGAGGATGCTTTTGGGGACATAATTTCATTACTGCTTGGGGATGGATGCTTCTCTTAGCTCTGTGCCATTAGGTAGCTCTCCAGAGGGATAGGCAGTGTCAAGTGTTGCTCATGTGGGACAGATGTGGAAGTCCCTGCAGACTTGGTTTCTTTGTGAGCAGAGTTGCAAGTATCAGCAGCATGGGTCCTGCTGAACAGCTGAACTGAGCACCAAGTCAGGCACCAGTGTTCAAAAAAAGGGTGTTTTGCAGGCTGAGCCGGTGGGTCTGCTGCTCTCTGGGTAGTGTGTGGCATTCTTTGGCTGTGTTAGCAGACAGAAGCAGTGAAAGCCATTAAGCCAGAGGCCTTTGCCAGGGTCACAAGTGGCTTGAATGTAGGTCATGGGTGAGACTGAAGAATGGCAGAGTCCAAGTAACAAGTCAAAATAAGGTAGTTTTGAGTGGCATCTTTTTGTGCCTACTCGTATTTGTCTCTTTAGTTTTATTTACTGAATTATTTCAAAGTGGTTTTATTAATCTCTGCTTGCAGCTTTCAGAGTGATGATTCTCCTGTCCTCTGTGGTACCTTATTTCATATAAGTGTTTTCTGGCTTCTGGATTAATATGCTCACTCCTGACTTTAAACCCAAATCATAATTTTCAGCCACCTTTAGAAAAAAGTGCATTTCTGCAGTCAGTAGCTGCATGAACTGATTGGTGCAGCGACTTTATTGTGCAGGGATTTGCTCCTGTTTTGTTACAAATGGACTGGTCAGGCTCAGCAAATGCTTTGCACAGACAAAGGCTTTTTTGGAACTCCTGATAAGAAAATGCTGACAATACCAAAACAGTAATGCTGGTGGGTGAAAGAATTCTTGGATAGACATGGATGCTCTAGGCATTTTCATTGTATACAGCTCCAGCTTTGGAAAAAGATTCTTCAGTCATGGACTGTTCTAAAGGACTTATCTTCTGGTCTTCAAGCCGATCTCTCTAGGCATCAGATGCTCTCTAGCAGAGCTGTGACCATCACTGAAAATCCTCCCAAGTCCTGCTATATCCTTTGCTTGTCTTTTCTAAAGCATAAATGTCTCTTGAATTTTGTTGTTAACGTGTTTTCCTGTATGTGGGATGCCCAGGAGTGCTGAGAGTCTCACTTGGAACATGCCTAAGGGCTACATCATCATCATGTATAAGAGCTCTTTGATGCTTTTTTAACTCCCATGGGGAGCAGCTGATTGGCCATTTTCTCTCTATTACCACTGGGAACTTGCTAAAGTATTAGGGGAGATCAGCCTGTGAGTAAACATCTCCCCTCTCACCTGTCAAACTTGAGAAAATGCTTCAAGGACTCTGAAACAACTAAGCACCATGACCATACCTTCAGGATATGACTTCTTGGGCCCTTCAGGCCCTTCCTGCTGGAGTTAGGGCAGTGAGATTTTAAGGTTAACCACTGCAATTCCACAGTCCTTCAGTTTGCCCCACTGCCCTTCTGCTCAGCATGAGGCAAATCCAACATTAGCATGGAGCAGGCAGGAGACATACAAGGGATTATTTTAGTAGACAGATTTCAGGATAGCCTCAAGCAGAAATGCACAGTTTTTTGAGTCAATGGAATAACACTAACCAAACTTTTGTGGTAGCTGGGCTGTTCCCTGGCCCCTCTTGGCAAAGTAGAATCAGCTCGTGCCCCTTTCAGGCCTGTTGCATGGTGTTAGGTCCAGCCCAGAATGAGAGTATGAGTCATTAAGAACTCATTTGTGTAGCTCTTTCCTATGAAGCTTACATACTTGCCTTCCTCACATGAAGTGAGCAGGAAAATATTTAACACTTGCAGAGAGAAACAGGATAGTTGCTGTTTTGGAGCCAGCTTGGGCATTCTGCAAATGCAGGCAGACATCACTGCATCGGGGTTGCCAGGATTATGAACATAGACTTAAAAATTAAAAACCAATCATTAATACATGAGTGAAAGCTGAGACTGGAGAACATACTGAAGTCTGTCCACGCTCCCTTCCCCCAGCCATTCCCATGTACCCCCCTGCTTTGGGAAACGCTGCTCGAGGGGGAGATACTGAGTTGCCCTTGATCACCTCTAGCAGCAGGTACAATGGCATTGCAGTTTTGGAGGAGGCTGCAGGATTTGTGCTGTGTGCAGCTGGCGACACCCACAGTGGAGGTCTGAGGTCTCAAAGGAGAGAGGTAGGTGAGAGAGACACCCCCTGCCGAGTCCAGCTCTGAGTGTCAGTACCCTGGCTAAGAGGGGGGACCCATTTTGGCCTGGATGGCAAGAACCAGTCACCCATGGCTGAATTGGTGTCCCTTGTGGAGAGTTGACTGTGGCCGCCTCCTGATGATGCGGAATTGTTCGCAGCTGGATGTGTTGTCCAGGGGGCAAATGTGTCTGCCATGAGTAACATCTGATCAGATTGATGTTCTCACTAGAGTCCCTCCAGTGCCACCTGCCATTCTGGGGCCTGTGACCCATCCCTGAGGGGCAGTGTGTGTATTTTGGAGCTGAAAGAGCCCTTCCCTCTGAAGGGGCGTTAGGTGTAGAAGATCTTTGAGATTACAGAGTCCGTGTCTTGTCAGTTTAAAAAATACCTTCTCTGGTCCCTTTGGCCAAGCTAATAAGCTGTTCCCAGCATCAACTGCAGAATTGCTGGGAGTTTACTGCCACTGCTCACAAGGGGTGGGATGAACTGAAGTAAGTGGAAGGGGCAGCCAGGAGATTCAGGACATGAGGTGGAGTCACTCCATGTCTCTGTCGGGTCAGCTTCCCCAATATTTTTGCAGGTGGGGAAGGGGGATCCCATGCACACGTGCTTGGTCTCACCTTCCTCATCATCTGCCTCAGAAGAGCTGTCCACAAGCTGAAGGAGAGGATCGCACTGTCGAGGGCAAAAAGGAGTTGACTTACATGAGTATAAACCAAGCACTCTTCTGTTTCAGGACTCACAACAATCTCTACATGCCAGAGATAATGGCTAGGCTGGGGGATACGTTTGCAAAGGCCTTAGACATGCTGGAGGTGGAGAAGAATACCATTCTAGGTAAGAGGCTTCTCTTCGAGAGGATTGTGTGGGTAAACTCTTAGAGGTATTTGAGTTAGTGGTCCATCCATATCAGTGGAAGAGAAAAGCTGGAGGGCCATTTTTTTCATAGTATTTGCAGCTTGGCTGTGATTTGAATCTGCTGAATTTAAGACGTTAAATAACTTACTGGTCTCAGATAAATTGATTTCTTCTGCATGACATGAAGGGTACCCTAACAAACTGTTTATCCCAGCTGCAACGTGACATTTCAGGCTGCAAAGCCTGGGGTTGCTGTAGTTGTCTGCCTTTGAGCAGTATTAGTGCTCAACAGGAGCCCTGAGTGCTGGTGCAAAGACCTGTCCTGGAGGGCAAGAGCCAAGTTGTGCAGTATGGCTCTGTCATGTTTCCAGACAGCATACTAGAAAGAGACTTTTGGAACCATCTTAAAACAGGTTTGAGCTCATGAGCACAGAAGCCTTTCCAGCCAAGCAGAAGTAAGTGAGTGGCCTCATGGATAAAGTGTGGATCATGACTTTGGAAACTGGGGTTTAATTTCAGGTTCTGACAGACAATGAAATATTTTGGGGAAGCTTTGTCTTTCTTAGCTCCATATCTGTAAAGTGAGGACATGCTTCCTTTACCTGTTTTCTTTGACCTATGAACTCTGTGAACACCCACATATAATGCAGCAGAGCCTTGATCTCTGCTCTAAAATTCTTAATGTCATGGTTCAACAGTAGCTTGTGTCCCAACAGAGAATACAAACCTGAAAGGATGAGGTATTAGAGGAGCTGCTGTCAGCTTTGCTGCTGACTGGGTTCTGATAGCTTAAGTTTTACTTTGGAGAAATGAGGTGGCTATAACAACCTCAGTGGAAACACCTCTGCTCTGGGTAAACCTGAACTTGGCTGACCTCTGGTCAGTTCTGGCCCAGGGCTGCTGCACCCCTTCGCATTTGGATGGATACCAACATCTTCCTCACTGCCATCAAGCTGGCTGGGGCCTGCCCAGCGTGTCCTGAAGATGCACCGTGCTCTCTCATTAATGTAACTGAAGATTATTCCTTCCCACAGGTCTCCCTCAGCCTTTGCTGGAGCTTTATGACTCTCCTGTTTACAAAACAGTCTTAGAAAGGATGCAGGGCTTCTTTTGTACCCTCTACGACAACTGGTAAGAGCCTCAGATTTCTCAAACACAATCCAACATTGCATAGCTGGAGCAGTAGGCTGTTGCTGGGTCCTGACTTCTTTTAGTTAGACTTTTGATGCAAACTGTATCCTGTAATATCCACGTACAAGCTACAGTGGGGGGCTATACAGCATGGTTGTAATCTACTGCTTATGTATGGATCAGTCTCTGGAAATAGTGCCTCAAAATGTGGATCTGCTTTTAGCTCTTCCTGCAGTTAGGTAGTTGGATTGGAGCACTTACCTGTTATCCTGATCTGGTTTGTCTCTTCTGCCACTTCTCATTGCTTGTTGGGGTACATCAGCACTTGAAAGTACCTTGTGGTGCTTCAGTGCTTAATTCATTGTTCCTCTGCAGGTATCCCAGAACAAAAGAGAGGTAGGGCTAAAATTCCTCTAGAATATTTGTTTAGGAACATGGCAACAGTCTAATCTCAAGATGACAGTACTTGTAGCCTTTGCAGGCCAGAGACATGGTACCTGTTATCTAGCAGACTTGCAACTAACTTGTTTTTTGTTGAAGTTTTCACATCCTGGGAAACGCAGGCCCCTCCATGCAACAGGATTTCTACACCGTTGAGGGTCTCGCCACCCAGCTCCTTAGCTCTGCTTTTAACAACCTCAACAACATTCCTGATTACAGACTGCGTCCCATGCTGCGTATCCTTCCATCACTGTCTCAGGCCAGCTAGGCAGGGTTTGATCACACGATCTGAAAACCTGCATTGTTTTCAGAATGGCTGAGACAAAGAAGGGTGATTGAGGAGGTAAACAAAAGGGATACACCTGGTATGGGTGAGGTGTGAACTCAGGAGGGCATGAGCAGAAACAGCAGCGCGTGGGGTCAGACACAATAAATGCAAAGGATTTGTATGGTTCTGAAGGCACCATGAGAGGTGGGTAGTGCCTTCTGGGGGCCAAGGAAGCTTGGATAATGAGGACCTTGGCCAGTAAGCTGTGGGAGACCATGTGGTTTCTCAACCCACTTTCCAGAGCTGTCTCACAGCAAGGAAATGGGTGTTAAGCACCCTCAGCTTGTGCACTGAACTGTCCAGGGAAGTAGCGGAATACCTCATGTTCTTGCTGTATAGAGATGCCATTTGTTAATTCACAGCTGCAAGAAGATGGGCTTCAAGGTGACTTTCCCTTGATCTCCCAGTGGAATGGGCTGGTTTGGGCAGTGTGCAACAGTCTTCCCTGGCAGCTGGCCTTATGAGCTGGATCTCTTTCCTTAACTGCGCTGTGCAGGTGTCTTTGTGAAGCCCTTGGTACTCTCCTGCCCTTCAGAATACTATGAAACCCTTGTCTGCCCCATACTGGGACCACTCTTTACTTATCTGCACATGGTAAGAAAACAGCTTGCTTGATGCCTGTTCCTTGACAGCCCATACTCCCTCTAAGCAGCTGACAGCAACGTGTGAGAATGTCTGTCTCTACAGAGCCAGAGGAGACAAGGACAGAGCCTTGATGCTTAATGATTTTGATGATGTTTAGGGGGGAGGGCTTTTGACGTGTGTTGAACTCCAGCTGTTGCACAGCACCCCTAGCTCTGAATTCAAACTCATGGACATTAACGCCTCAACCTGCAGCCCTGAGAATTTCTGTGGGGTTTTTTTTGTCTGGTTCCTCCCATTTTCCTGACAGCTCATTCACATTCCTGCAGCTGGCACAGTTGGTAGCAGTTCTTCTGCCATTCTGAAATGGGTCTTGGCATGAGAGCTGTGTTTAAAGCTCTTGTGCTTCTGTCAGCAGCTATCGCTTGGGTCTCCTTGCATTGTGTCCATTGTGGCTCCTTAAGAAGGTATTGAATCTTTCCTTTTGTCCTGAACAGAGGTTGTCCCAGAAATGGCAGGTGATCAGTCAGCGAACCATGCTCTGGTAAGCTTCCACCCCTTGGTACAAAATGGGAAATGGGCTGGAGGTTTGGTCTTTTATGTGGCCCTTTGTCCAGGAACAGCCCTGCCAGCGGAGGGCTGGAAAACACTGTGGTGACTCATTCCCTGTGTTTGGGCAGAAGGGATACTTTAAGGCATTGTCGCCCTTCAAACCAAAATTTTTTCTCCTCAGTGAGGATGATGCTGCAGATGACAACCCTGAATCTCAGGAAATGCTTGAGGAACAGCTGGTCAGGCTGTTGACCCGAGAAGTCATGGATCTTGTCAGTAAGTGAAATCAAGTTAGATCCCCTGGAATATTTGGGAAGTTTTCCCTGGAGAGGACAACAGGAATTCCCAATGTGCAGGAAAATTTAACTGTAACGGTCAACAGCATTTAACAATGCGTAGAAGCTTGGTGTGAGACAGCCCTGCCAAAATCTTAGCTAAAAACCTAGTAAGAGATAATTAAAAACCTTCAGAAGAGAGTTTCTTCCTTTTGCTTTGTTAGCCTTTAGGGTTCCATGGTTTTGGCACTGTCCCTGTAGGAGTCCAGTCCTATGGAATCTGGGTTTTCCCTTTCTGTGTTCTGGAACCCAGTATGGGACACAGATTTGTGGACAACCCAAGTGCAGAGCAGTTTTGTTGCTGGCAGTTGCCATGTCTCTAGCCAGACAGAGGGAATAGTGCCTCCCCCAAATCAGTCTCCATTCTTTGTTTTCCCTATCTTCAACATTGCTTTTTTGTCAGCATGGTTTTGAGCAGAGAGACTGGGAAAATTGATTTCACATAGAGATTACAGATGCTCAGTCTTCTGTCTCCTTTCTTGATTGGCCTTTTTGCCTTAAAATGGTGTTCTTTTTGGTTATGGATTTCAAATGGTTTTGCATGTTCCTCGTTCTCAGTGATTTGAAGCAGCCACTGTGCAGCAGGTTCCACTGGGGGAAAGTGCTGTGGGTGGGGTGTTATAGCCTTGCAGGGAGCGTAGTATTTGGCTTTTATACTGGGCTTTCTGATTCTTCAGATTCTGTGTAACAGCTGGGGGAGCTTGAAGCAGCTGTGAGCCCATCAGTCTGTAGGATAATTTCTGCATGTTCTGAAGTAGCATCTTCCCCTTTCTGCTCCTCTGACCTGCAACTGTTTTTGCAGCTGTTTGCTGTGTTTCTAAGAAAAATGTTGAACATAACACTACTGCTGCTGTAGATGGAGATGGTGAGTAAAATGCCTACCTTTGCTTGTCCTGCCCAGTGTGTGGGGACTACAGAAAAACCCAGTCTAGCTTAGAAACAAATATGCTGTAGGGTTCACAGGTGGCACATTGGAGCAGATGATTCTTAAAGTTCTGAGAAAGGCTGAGAAAAAGGGGGATGTGCAGTCTTCCCAAGAGCTGAAGGGCACCCTTCCTGCTCTACAAAGGGTGGGTGCTTTTTGCTTGAAAAGAGATGTTCTGGGCAAGCTTTGTCAGCATTCTGGTTCTGTGTGCTGTCTCCTGACTCCCAGCTTAGGTCTTGCAGCCTCCCTGTGTCTCCCTCAATCCTTGGGAGGCCGTGTTCACAGTGCTGCCTTTGCTCTTCTCTGCAGAAGATGAGGCGATGGCCACAGAGGTGACCCCCCCTGCCAGCGCAGAGCTCACTGAGCTCGGCAAGTGTCTGATGAAGCAAGAGGTAAGAGCACATGGTCTGACTTCCACCATGCTTTCTCTGTACTCTGTCATGCTTGTCAGTTGTGCAGCCGAGCGTTGCCACAGAGACCTAGGCTGCTGGAGCATTTGCCAGTGTGTGAATCATCTCTTGGGAACATGCATCGTTTTTAAGGGCCTTGTAGAAGCCACAAAGCAAATGAGGTTTGGGATCCAGTATAATATCCAGCTGGAGTTTCAGTCTTTCTAGGAAAGAGGCCCTGGGCATTCAGCCCCCAGGGTGCTCCCTCAATCTGCCTTTGTCCTGGGCTCGTCTTCATGAGGAAGAACTTCATTCAGAAGTGGTTTCTTTTCTTTTTTTTTTCCTATAAAATCTGCCCAAGCTGGTACAGAAGCCATAGTGTTTAACACTGCCCACTGTGCAGAGTACCTTCATCCCAGTGCCTCTTCTCCTCTGCTGTGGAAGCCTCAGAAGCTCTTGCAGAAGCTATTGCAGTGACTTGGAAGTAGCAGCTGATGGGGGTCCATGAGTGCTTTGGGCCCTTTCCCGGGGAGATGAAGGGAACAGGTTTGTTTGACTGGTCCCTCATGGTTACGATGGTGCACACTGGGTGCCTTTGAGCACCTTCAGCTGGAGCAGCAGCAGGATACAGAATTCTCAGAAGGTAGCCCTTAGGAGTTCTTGCAGGGTGTCTGGCTTGCTTCTTGACTCCCTTCAGGTTTGAACACTGGAGGTGGGAAATAGTTCCTCTGACTGGTCCTCTCTTTTTCAGGATGTTTGCACTGCAGTGCTGATCACTGCCTACACATCCCTTTCCTGGAAGGACACCTTGTCCTGCCAAAGAACCACAACACAGCTTTGCTGGCCATTGCTCAAACAGGTACCTCTGGGAGTAAGAAGGGGTTAGTTCAGTCAGGGTTGGGAGAGGAAGCTCTGCATGTTGTGAGAAGCATGACTGCTTCACCCCTGGGCAACTTCTCCCTCAGGAAGACCAAGGTGTTGCAGAAATGCAGTCATGTATCAGTATCTTGCTTCAGTGCTGACAGTGCCTCTTCCCCAGGTGCTTCCAGGAAACCTCCTGCCTGATGCTGTGTCCTGGTTTTTCACAAGTGTGCTGAGGGGCTTACAGGTACATGGGCAGCACGATGGCTGCATGGCAGCCCTTGTCCACCTGGCTTTCCAGATCTACGAGGCCTTGGTGAGAAATTCTGTCCTTTATCCAAATGTGAGGTTGGCTAGGGAGTGGTGGAAAACTAATCCTATGCCTGCTTGGGTAGGGGCAGAGGAGCTGATGACCGCCCAGGAAGGGCAGGGCTGCTTGCCTAGCAGAGCTGTGTTAATTGTACTTCTCCCTGCAGCGCCCTCGCTACGCTGAGCTGAAGGCAGTGATGGAGCAGATCCCTGATATCCAGCTGGACTCTTTGGAGCAGTTTGATTCAAAGCTGCTCAACCCAACACTGCAGAAGGTGGCAGACAAGCGTCGGAAGGATCACTTCAAGCGCCTCATCACAGGTTGCATTGGGGTAGGTGATGTCCTGGAAGAAGATTAACCTGTTCCATTTCACACAAGGATGGTTAAGGGAACAGGGTGATGAAATGTTTGAATGAGACCACTGGGTCATCACTGGGCTTTTGTGAGGATGGTGGTGTTGGAGCTTTTGACATTGGATTAGAAGCTGGGAAGTTGGTATGCTGGTGGTTACCTCAGTGCCCTGGCACTTGGGAAAGGCCAGGCCTAAGACTCCTCAAAATGCAAGCACAGGGTCCAGGCCTAGGGGTCTGCCCCTGAGCTGAGAGGTGGTATAAAGACAGTAATGACTGATACCTGCCTGTCTCTGTTCTCTGCAGAAGCCCATTGGGGAGCAGTTCCGCAAGGAGGTTCATATTCGGAACCTTCCATCTCTCTTCAAAAAGGTGAAGCCATCATTGGAGGCAGATGTGCTAGAAAATGAGGATGGAGAGGGCTTCAACGTACTGTTTGAACCCTGAGCCTGGGATGCTGCAACCATCTCCTCCCCTACCTTATATTTTGTCTCTCCTAGTAAGCACATTAGATTCTCCTTGTCACACCTCCACAAGCATTCATCCTGAATAAAGCCCCTTAGGGGTCCTGTCCCATTCTCCTTCCTACACTGGGGTGGGGCCTGTGGTGGCATTTGAACCAGTCTGTTAAGCTTTTCCCTTGATTCCTTGCCCTCCATTGGATGAGCATCTTTAGACCTCTGCTTCTCTGCAAGGTGGGAGCTGAGCCTATAGACTCCATTAGGTCATTCTGTAGCCTTGGGTCACTCTTGCTCCACCTCTTCATCCCTTGGGGTTTAGGATTAATGCAAAAGGCAGAGTAGTGTGCCATGTGTAAAGGGGCTACCCCAATCTTCCTCTGGGTGCTAGTAGCCAGGCGTTGCAGGGAACACATCAGACACTCCTGTCATGCTTAGCGCTTGTCCCCAGTGGACTGGTATTCTGATGAATCAGTTTCCCTCCAGGATGCTGAGCCTTGGGCTGAGGGCTGTGTGCCAGGAAGCCTAGCAGTGCTCTAGGATCTCCCGTGAGATCAGCCTTTCTAAGGTGCAACTGCTCTCTAGAAAGAGGCAGACACTGTCATACACATATGTATACATGTATATGTATAGATATGATCATACAGCTTGTTCTACCCAGAGCCAAATGGAAGGCTTTTACTTTGCGCCAGCCTTTCTTGGACATCTCTCAGGGGGAGCAGGACAAATTTTTTTTTAATTATTATTATTTTTTTTTCATTTTACCATGCCCTGTGACTAGAACTTGGCCAGTGCAGGGTACACAAAATCTGGACCAATACCTGAAGCACCTGCAAACCAAAAGGGATCTCCTTGCCCTGTTGCAGTGGAGGTGACAGTAGCCCCTGTTTTTACCCAGTCTGGTACTCCTCGGAGAATTCTGTGGTGGGGCAGGAGGGGTGGGATTTATACTGCAGTTCACAGAGGGGAGTCAGGTCAGAAACTTGGGTTTTAGATGAGGTGGGACTCTATGAAGCCACTCCAGTCTGCAAAGCTGGTTCTTCTTACATGACGAATAGTTCACACAGTCTATCCCAGTGTTAGCATAGGAGGTGGGAGGGTCTGTCCAGAGCTACCTGGCAGTTTTGCCATCCAGGAGACAGAACAAGTAACAAAGTGTGGTAGGCAGAGTAGTGGTATCTCAACATGGACAGACTGGACAAAAAAGCTGGTGTTGGGAGGTGTGGGAGTGCAGATAGGAAGAGCAGGCCTTGGGAATCCACTCACCCTCCTGCCTCTGCTGTTCCACCAGCATCCTCCACTTTCCTCCTGGCCTCAAACTTTTTTAACCTCTGAGTTAACATGGCTCCTGGCTCTAGCAAAGGCTGGGTGTATTTATTGTGTTGTGATATTTTTAACATTCTGTGACTTCATGCTAGACACAAGGGAGTTTTTTAAAATGGATTTTAAACCTTTTTTGTAGGAATGTTTAAATCCGAAGCTGTCTCTGAACTGGTTGTGTTACACCTCTGAATGTCAGTAAAGCTATTCCAGTTTCATATACACAGTGTCATGTTTCATTGTTATTCTTTTATCTGTTTCAGTAAGATCTGAGGCCTCTGGTCTGCCCAGGCTGCCTGCCTAAGGATTGCCCAGCACTCCTTATTCCAGCTACCAAACAGGGGGCACCTTTGCTGGTAGTCAACATACATTATCAGGGAGGGGATGAACCATTCCAGACTACGAAGTTAAATTAGAAGGTGAGGGGACAACTGCATTTTAAAGTACTTACATGTCACTTATAGTTTATATTAATTCTAGGTGTCAGTTCGCAGCTTGAGGGATACATGTTGCCAGAGCAAAATCCTTGGACTATTCTAGGGTGTGTTCCATAAGCAGTGTGGGAAATCTGTGAAGCAATAGCACAGAGAAGTGTGCATATGCTACTGAAGTAGCCTGCAAGCCCAACCCTAGCTATTGCTGGGAAGAGCAGTATATTGTGATATATATATATGTGTGTGTGTATATATATATCAGTACCTCGAGTATCTATGTGCATATATGTGTATGTATATATACACACACATAGATAGTGATAACTTGTGATACACAGACCCATCACATGCGTGGATCTGCAACAGTGCAGGGACATGGGACAGGTTGGGATTGGACCCAGGATGCCACGTGTACCTAACACTTGTAACGTTGTTTACAGTTCAAGTAGTTATATCCCAGTGAAACAAGCAGAGAAAAAGCACCATTTGCTATACTAAATTCTGCCATTATATTCTGGATTGACTTAAGTAACTGGGACACACCAGTACTCCCAGACATTTTCTGAAATTGCAGTCCCTTCATCTTCATAAGCTTGTCAAGAGACTCACAAGCCAATATCTACCTCATGCTGAGTAATACTAGTACTCACCACTGAGACTATTTTGCTAGTCCTCCCGGGGTGGAGAGGCATTTGACTGTCACTTGCCCTCTGCCATCCAAATTCTGCTTCAAGGTCAGGCCAAAGTGCAGTCACTGAATGGATGAAGAGAGTGGACAAACCAAATGCCTGGGATTAAATGCCTTTCCTTGAGATATCTGAGATGGGATAGCCAGTCCTCACAGGGCCTGTTTTTAAATCCCACCTTTGCACAGAGAAACCCAGTTGCTGTATCACAGAATCACACTCTTTTGGCTGGAAAGGACTGTCGGGAATCATCTGGTGCAACCCCCCTGCCCTGGACAGGGACACACTCCACTAGACCAAGTTGCCTCATCCAATCTGTCCTTGAACACTTGCAAGGATGGGGTATCCACAACTCTGGGCAACCTGTTTGAGAGAGGAGCTTGCCTCCACCCTCATTGTAAAAAGCGTCCTATGTTCAGTCTACGTCTAACTTCTTCCAATTCAAAACCATTGCCCCTTAGCCTGTCACTACGGGCCCTGGTAAAAAGTCTTTTCTCTATGACCCCTTTTATCTGTTGAAAGGCCAGAGTAAGGTCTCCCTGAAACTTTCTGTTCTCTGGGCCAAACAATCCCAACCCTTCCAGTTTCTTCAGAGAAGTTCTCCAGCACTCTTGACAGCAAAGCCTTTTCCGTACCATATTAACTATCCTGAGCTGGTCTGAGACACCTGCAAAACAGCCCTGCACTGATACCAACTTGTTAAAACTCACCTACTATGAAGCCCTCTACCCTACTGCCATATCAGGCCTCTTTACATACTGCATACCATCTAAAATAATGCTATTACTCATCTTTAGACCTGCTGTCACTTTCTTCTCCATGGACAATGGTTTCACAATTGTGAACAGCAGAGAAGAAGACAGGTTTAGTAAAGAAAAGCCTTTATTTTAACACATCTCACTGAGGCTCACTACCAACAGAAAACAAATCCAAAGAGATGGATTTGACTCTTAGCAAGCCCCGTATCAAGCCTCTTGCCTATGGAAGAGGAATCACCCCTACAGGCAGGTGCAGGAAGTCCAGAACAGCAGTGCAGGGATAAGCTTCCCAGCTACAGCTTGGTCACTCCATAGGCACAGAGTCCAGCTCGTTCAGGAAACGCTGACACTTCCCCATCAGGATCTTGATGGCTTCACTCACCAGCACATCTGGAGGCAAGATACCCGTGGACTCCACTGAAACTGCACAGAGACAGAGGTCAGCACAGCCACAAGGCAGCTTCAAACCACACCCAGCTCCGTGTTTCTGTCCCTCGCCTTCCCTTACACCACACTTGTGACAAGCCAGATCTTCACAGCCAAACAGGTTACATTTGCCAGCAGGAAGCACAAACATTGAATCCCAAAGCAACACCAAACCACAACCTCAGTAGTGATCTATTGGAATATGAATATATGAATGCTGATGGGGGGTTGGGGGGAAGAGAGACCCAGCCATACATGCTGGCCCCTCTCTGCATGTTCACACAAACCAGGCAGGGCTCTGTGGGGAACGGGACACTTACAGATGTAATGGTTTCGTACTCTTGCTAGGCGCACAAGGTTTTTCAGACCCTCATGACGGAAAACTTCCCTGCTGAATGTGTCCAACCGTGCATTGGCTACTCTTGCCACCTTTTTTCCTAAAGGGAAAAAGATGAAATGAGATGGACAAATTGCAGCAGATGGGTGCCTTGCAGTCCCCACAGGTGCTTACCCCTCAAACAAGCCCTCCTCCATCAGCAAAGGCAGGGAAGCCACCAACAAAGAATTAGTGTATACCCAAAATGAAACTCCAACGGGGCAGAACTAACCCAAACATAAAGCCTGCATGTGCCCCAGGGAAGGACACAAGAAGTCTTCTCCCAACTCAGCTACTGGAAGAAGCAAGCAGACTACCCAGCCTTAGAAGTTTGGCTCCAATCTTGAATCAGTCTCTACTAAAGCTTGTAAGGAACAAAGCATTTAGAGCAGGAAAAAAGTACCCTTGATATTCTGGATTTCAATAACTCCAGGGGAAAAGCACTTCTGCAACGTCTCAGCTGCCTCATCCTCAACTGGCTTCAGGAGAGTAATGTCAGGAAGCAGTCGGTAACTAGCTGTGGCCACAGGAGAAAACTTGGCATGATCTTTACCTGCATGAAGAGTTAGGAGTCAAGGATGAGAGCAGGCCTCATGGAGCAAGAGTGGAAGGATGCCAGAGTCTTCCAGGGAAAAAGCCAGCTCTTCACCCTTCCCCTCCACACAGCAGTGCCCTAGTCCAAGCACTCACATTCCTCCTCCCGCTGCCCCAGGACTCACGACTCACCTATACCCTTGACACAGTGCATAAGCACATCTATTTCCTGCCCAGGTCGCAGCAGTGCAATGAGGATGTCATCATGAACAGGTCGGAAGTCAGCATCTGGAAAAAGGTCTGTCTGATTCCCCAAGGGCACCCATGTCATATGTTTACTGTACACTGCAAAGAGAAGCCACAAGTATCAGCCAGCTGCTGTCTCAAAGCAGGTCACTGATCTGCAGAGGTCTGGAGAAGAAAAAAAGCAAGTTTAGCTCTCTCCTTGTGCGCACACAGGACTGAGAAAACAGCCCAAATCCTGTCTTCCAAGACCAACAAAAAAAGGAAGAAAACAGCATCTATTTTTAGGAGAGACCTCACCTTTGTGATTGAAATATAGTTCATCAGGATCAGATGATTCCTTGGCTGCCTGAGGGTTTCGTCTGCATTTTATTTTCAGCTGAAACTGCAGAGTATCAATTTCTGTGCCTTCTTGATCTCCTGGGAAGAGAAGAACCTTATGAGCCTCTATGAGATCACACTTCTGCTCAGTTTACATGACCCTGATTTCCTGCTTTGAGGGAAACCTTCAAAATTTCTATTCGATCCAAGACTCCCACCTTGGTTTCTATACTCGAAGAGCCGAGGGTCAGCTCGGATAGGGATGAGGCCCAACCGATGAGCCAGAATTTCATCCTGCACAATGGATGTGTTGTTGTACACAAAGACCTTCTCTACAGCCATTGTTGGCACCTTAGGGAGACAAGAGATTGAGTCAGCATAGGACAGCAGTTGAACTACATGCCAACAGATTATCCGGCTAGAGTGTTCCTCCTCTTCCATAAATAATTGTCATGCAGACTATTTTCAGAGGTATTTCTGCCAAACCAGAGTTCCAAATATACTCTTACATGCCATATACCCCCTTCCCCATTTATTTTAAACAATCAGTCACAAGAGGTGAAGGGCAGGAGAAAGGGCTTTGCGGCAACCTTAACCTTTCGGTACTTGGCAGCATTATGTGGCTTCTGTTTGGTTTGCAACACAGCTGTGTCCAAAAGGCTGAGCTGTAGGCACTACCAACAGCATCCCTAATGCAACAGGCGGTACTGCCCATGCTGCTAAGGCCCAGACTCTCTGGACTCTATGTGGAATGAACGTGTGCTTCTCTTCCAAACCCTGCAGCCGCCCACAAGGGCTGACAGGCTGGCCCTTCCCTGCTGCCCACCACGCAAGCCTTGGGCCGGCACCCCCAGGCGAGCCCCCCCGGGAGCAGCGGTACCTCAGCGAGCAGGATGCGGCGGAAGGCATTGGCGATGGCGGCATCAATGCCCACCATGTCGAACTCCAGCGAGTCCCCATCCTCACGGATCACGTCCACGCGGAACGCCTGCAGGAGCCGTGCACTGTGGGTCATGCCTCTGGGACCCGCACCCCTCACACACACACCCACCCCCCGGCTATAGGACCCGCACCCCTCACACACACACACACACCCCCCGGCTATAGGACCCGCA
>VWZF01002698.1:528794-617313 GCA_013396755.1 Sclerurus mexicanus
GCTCGGGGCAGCCGGCCCGGCCCCGGCCCCGGCCCCGGCCCCGCCGCGGGCTGACCCTCGCAGCAGAGCCCTCCCGGCGCGTTTTGCCCGCTTGGGGTTAGTATTTGTCATCCACCTCATTTCGCCTGCTCCTCCCTCCCCGGTCAGGTTAGTTAGCCCCCCAGGATGAAGGCTCCGTGGTAATTTTCCCTTTTACCTGCACAGCCTCCATGGGAGTCCCCTGACAGATGCAGGCTTGGCCCTCCTCAACCCTGCTCTCTCCATCCACCCCTCGCTGGTGGCTCTGGATCTGGGAGACTGCATGCTGGGTGATGAAGGCATCAACCTTATCTGTGGGCTCCTGCCGCCTGATGGGGCCAAGTCCGGTAAGCACCAGGGGCCGTGGGGCTGCACAATGACCAGTGGAGCTTTCACACAGAGCAGATGCATGCGGCAGTAAATCCTCAGCCCTGGAGGAGGCAGGTTCTACACTTTGCCTGGGCCGAAGAATTTCTTTCCCCCAACTTAAGTAAAGCAGAAAAGCCAGGCAATAAAGAAGCAGTTCCCTTGGGCAGGCATGGGCTTTCTGCAATTGATCTGTCCTGCTGGCAGATTGGAGCTCAGAGACCAACAGGTTGCTTCTGGTTCATGTCAGGAGCATTTGAAACTGGAGGAGGCGACAGCTTGGACTTTGCATTTATTATTTTGCATTTGGGTGTTGATAATGAGCATAGATAAATAGATTGTGTGCCCCCACCTCAGCACTTGGCTTTATTGTCAGTGCATGGGAATTGTCCCTGCTTGCAGGTGCACTGCGTGTGTAGTTGCATGGTCATAGCCTTAGTGCCAAGACTTGGGTCTTTGCAGGGAATAATCTTTGGTGGTGTGAGGCCAGTGAACCAGTTAAGCCGAGAGCTGGCATTTGCTGAAGTAATACCACTCCTTTCTTCTGACTCTCTAAGTGCTTTCCACCTCTCCCCAGCACTTCCTCCTCTGTGTGCTTGCAATGCCACTGATGCTGTTATCCCTGCTGGTCAACTCTTCCAGATGCAGGCTTCAGAGCCTACTGTCCTTTTTATCCTCTCTCCAACCTGTCAACTCATACCACCTTCTTCACCCAGTCACTCGTCTCTCACACCCCTTACTTTACGGTTTCCATTGTGTTTGCTATTTAGGGCAAGCAGGACACAGGTTGGGAGAGCAAATAAATGGGGCAGTCACAGCATGGATAAATGAAGGGCTACTGCTGAAGGCAGTGAAATATTTCACTGAACTCTGAAATATGTGATGACAGTTGTCGGAACAAATCAAACCCTTAGGCCCCCAAACTCAAAACTGTTCTGGTGAGCTGAAATAATTCTCCCAAGACTGCTTTGGTGATCCTAAGGCTCTGGTTTGGCTTCTCTCTCTTCCCCAGGCCTCAAAGAGCTAACACTGAGCGCCAACCCAGGCATCACAAGCAAAGGCTGGGGACGCCTGGCCATTGCAGTGGCTCACAGCTCACAGCTCCGCGTGCTGAACCTGGACTACAACCCTCTAGGTAAGCTGGGGGCCAGGGAGGAGGAGCAGGGGATGCTGCACTCCTGCCTCTCAGCATTTGTGTGACTGGCACCAATGGGTGGCTGGGGACCAAGCTCTAGAGAGGCAGTAGAGCATCAACAGTAGGAAGGGGCACTTCCTTGCCTTCTGATCCCCAGCAGCAAGTTCACTCTGCTAGGAAAGCCACCCTCACTGCTCTGCTTGCATGAGGTGGCCACACGCCCTGCAGGGAGGTGCAGAAGGGAGGTTGTGCCTTGCCCACTCCACTGCCTTTGTAGTCATGTTTTGACCCTCCGTGTCTCCCTTGTTCCGGAAGAACTGGGTGCTGAAGCTGGCTTGGCAGATGCAGTATGTCCCAGCACTCCCCCCCTCATCTTCCTGGGGAAACAGGGAGGAGGAGAAGGAGGAGGAAAGCCTGGCACTCGTTGCCATAGAAACAAACTCTCTCCAGCTCTGCTGCAAGGTGGTGAGGAGGAGATCAGGCCATGCCTCCCTGAGCTTCAGCAGGGCACTCCCCTCCTTACCCGTTTGCAAACAGACCCTGCCTTCAGGGCCTCTGTCTGACTAGGTGCCTCCCCTTGGGCAGGAAAGGCTCCAGGGTGTTACCTGACAGGAGTCTGGATTTTCTTCCAGGAGAAGGTGTCACAGCTGTATGGCATCTTGGCACCCAGCAGGGAATGTCAGGAGAACACACTGGAGTCTTGTCTCTTCACCAACATTAATCTTTAATGCCCCTCGTCCTGCTCCATCCAAAAGTTTGCCTCCTTTCCAGGGAGACAGTCCTTCAGCTGGAGCTGAGTCCTCTGTCTGGCTCTAGCCCTCTCCTGTACTGAAGTATTTAGCCCCTGTTCTGTGTCTGGGATGCCTTACAAGGACTGTTAAAGGCCCTTGCATCCTTGAGTAGGAAGGAGATTTGGGAAGATATGGTTCCTTTGGGAACAAAACCAATTTCAGTGTGTTCTTTTGTGTTCCCCCTGACAATCAGTGATAGCTCCTGTAACCATAATGTGGTGCACCTTTCCTTGTCTCTTTTCTCAGTTAACAGCTTTTTTGTCCCCAGGGAACAGATTTGGAGGTTGTGTGATGGCAGAAATACTCAGAGGAAGTTTCCGTGACAGTCTCAGGCCCACGAGGGCATGTGGTATTACATGAGGAAAGGCAGGCACTGCTGACAGCCCTGGTTTGCTTCTCCCACAGGTGACCAGGTAGCAGGGATGCTCGCCGTCGCTGTGGCCTCCAGTCGAACCCTCGAAGTTCTGGACTTGGAGGGAACAGGACTTACTAATCAGTCAGCCCAGGTATGAGAGCCCACAGTTACTCTACAGCATCACTGACATCTCAGGGGCACAGGATGGGGATGTCTGTAGAGGCCCTAGGACCTACACCTGCCTCCATCCTCTGCCCCGAGTCCACAGGCACTCCGTTCCCTGCCAGGGTTGGGGGGAAACGCTGCGCACAGGGGTGTTCTTGCTTTCCCCTGGCTGTTTTCTTGGAAGAAGTAAGGGGTTGGATTTTTGACTGGGGATCAGAGCTAAAGCTCTGTGGACATATGGGGGCCAAGGCTTGGTAGCACAGGTTCTCCTCAGAGTGCCAGCTCCCAGTGGTAAGAGGGAATGAACCTGGGTATTTGGCAGCAACAGGGTGTAGAGCAGTCCTCATAATCAGAGCAGGAAATTCAAGCTCAGCTTTTCCCATAGAAAGATAGGAAGTCCTCAGTATCTCCTAAAGCCTGACAAAGGGAGGTCAAGGCCAAGAGAAGGTAGAGGTAAGAAGAGGTGGGCTGGAATTTGCAGGGAGACAGAGCATTGATGCTCTTTCTACTCAGCCTGTCTGCTGTTTGTGCTGCTTGTCAGCCTGTTTGTCTCACTCTCCACCCAGACCTTGCTGGACATGGTAGAGAACTACCCCACAGCCCTCCGGACACTCATCCTGGCAGAGAACAACATTAGTCCTGAGCTGCAGCAACAGATCTCTGACCTTCTCTCAGAGGGTGAGGAAGAAGAGGAGACAGAGGTTAATGAAGTCACAGCCAGGGAGAAGAACCCCTGGATCTGCCAGAACAGTAAGAGCTTTGGGAGCTGGGCTGTGGGCAGGAGCTAACAGGCAGGAACTGGGGTGTCTGGGGTGTTTCCAATGCCACTGGTCTCTTGTGGTGGGGTTGGTAAATGGGATCTGTCCTTTCCCCCTGTGAACTGGAATACATACAACCTCCAGGCGTGACCTTTATGTTAAATAGCATTGGGCTGAGCCGCTTTTGGAAAGGCAGCCTCCAAGGACAATGCAGCTGCTGCTGCACAGTGTGGAAACAGTACCTCTGAGGCGTTTTTCCTGATGCTGCAGGAACGAAATCTTTATGCAAAGTCTTAAAACTCAAGGGCAGGAGCATTAAAGATCTCAGGGGCCTTTGCCAGATATCCTAGCCAAAACTTGTGTCATTCCTCACTGCTTTCAGAACCTCCCTGCAATCCGCACAGCATCAGCTATTCCTATCTCTGCGTCCCAAATGTGTGAAGGGTTAGCCAGGTGCCACAGCCTGTCTGTTCCTTGTAATGGAAAAAAGGTATATTATGGAGATAGCAGTAGCCTGCTTGGTATAGTCTGTATATATTATATTGTATACTGACATGTTTACCTTGTGATCCAGGTAGTTTGAGAGGATTTTTTTTTACCTTCAGTTGTCCTTCCCCCTCATAATTCCCATATCAGACTAGCAGCAGACAAGCACAACCACGCCATCAGCCTCAAAACAGCTGGATCCTCATTTGTTAAAGCCGTAAAAATCATTTAGTGACAGTTTTGTTCAAGTTGATCCCCAAAATAGAGAGCCCATGCAGCAGTTTTAATGTTTAGGACTGCCACTAAAGATCTCCTCACTCCCATCCAGAAATTTTTGTTTTCTGTTAAAAAAGGCTTCTGGATGTGAAACTGGTACCCTGCTGAGTTTCTTGCTTGCTATGCGTGCCCATCCTCCTTGCATCTGATTCACTCGGTGTGGGGAGAGTCACAGTGTTCCTGGCTGGTGCTCCGTGCCATCACAGAGCCAGCAAGCTGCCCTCACCTCCCCGAGGCAGGCAGGGAAGGGCTGCACAAACCCTCCATTCATGCCGCGCAGAAAGTCAGTATTTCCATGCCTCTGCTGCCGTAACATGGCTGACTGCCCACTGCCTTCCCTGCTCTTGGGAAGGCAGCACCACCACCCTATATGGGCTTGGCTGGCTTGCAGCCTGACAGTCCGTCCCACCTGGACAGTCTCTCTGGCTCAAAAGGCACTCCGTGAGTACAGATTTAAAGGCCTGCACAGGGCTGGGTTAAGGGCATGGCTGGACCAGCATAACCAGTATCACCTTTGTGTGGGGAGGGTTCAGAGCTGATGTTCCTTTGGGCTCTTCCCGCTGTGTCCGCTTTCTCCCCCTCTCCAGGCATTGATTCTATTCTGCTGCATGGCCAGAGTAGGCCTAGTTAATATGTAATCCCACACGTCTCTCAGCAGTTCTCCCTTTCCCTGCGGTGCTCTAATTCCTCATCCTCACCTCTGGATCTGGAGTACAACCCCACGCTCTCCTGCAGCCCAAATGGCTCATGGTTTTCTCCCTCTCTCGACACAGATTCCAGCTCCCAGATGGTCCTGATGACGTCGGGTCTCGGTGACAGCCTCTTAGCAGAAACAGAGATGTAGCTGGGCTACCCTGCCTGCTTTCCGCCAAGAGCACCGTGCCCGCGGGGGCAGCGTGTGCCCGCCGGTCCCCTGTCTCCGCTGGGCTCCCCAGACCACTTCTCACACATCTCACCTCCTGCTGACGCCTCGCTCGGCCCTCTGAGCACCGGAGCCTGGTCCGAGCAAATCTCTACACACATCTCTGTGTTGTCACACGCCCCAGTCGGCCGCTTGTGATTGTCCCGTCGCCGCATGTGTAGCTCACGCTGCCCCCCCACGCCCGGCCGTGCCCGAAGGGCGCAGGCTGTATTTATTCAGATGTGTATAAGAGATGTCCTTTCTATCGCTTGTACTGCTGTCGCGATGAGAGTTTTATAAAGGCCACAGACGCGGGTGGCCCCACTCGAGGCAGCGTTCACCTCCGTCACTGTGCGATCCCAGGGAGGGGGGTTGAGGGTGGCAAGGACGGGCAGGGGCTGCTAGGAGGTGGTAGGGAGCGGTGGGTGTTGGCAGGTATAGGCAGGTGCAGGCAGGGACAGGCAGGGATAGGCAACCGCCCGGCAGGGGGCGCCATCCCCTCATCCCGCTGCGGCTCCATGACCAGACTGGGCCGTGGGGAAGAGAGGCAGGTGACAGCCCTGCCTTCTGTGCCCCAGACCCTCCCTCGGCCCAGGAGGGAGCCTGGGGGCTGGGCTGGCCTGCCCCTGCAGGGAGCTTAGCACCAGCCACGCACCCTTTGGGGAAGGCTTCAGCCCACACAGGCACTGCGGGTTTCGCTGCTCTGCCAAGCAAGGAAGATCGTGTTTCGAGGCTCAGATTAGGCTAGAAGATCAAATTGTGGCCAGAGCTGCTACTCAAGGGAGCAAGGAATAAAATAATTAATTACGGGCACAAAGAAGCAAGAAACTCTTCCAGTGTTACATTTTGCATACGTGTAGGTCAGAAAGGCACTGGCAGCATAACTCTGGAGATGGAGGGAAATTCACCACAGTCGTCTGAGCTCTGCAACACCATTCAACGTGAAAAGGAAGCACTTCCAAATGTCTGTAACAGCATCCTGTAGGAACTTTCTGTCTCATATTTAGGTGACTTCCTGGCTGGGGTATGTTCAATCAACCCCAATCCTCCCTCCCCCCACACAATGCTGATTCTAGAATTATAAACTCCTTAGGAACTCCAGCAAGGTGGTATGTTACATGGTCCCACATAACTCATTTTTTGAAGTGAAGAACTGATACTCTCAGCTGATTCCAAAAGCTGGGGCTTTAAAAAGACCTGCAGCTATTAAAAGGATTAGCTACACCTCATCCTACTCTAGATCAGCCCATGGAGGTCTGCCCAGACACAGATCAGCCAGGACAGGTCAGCCAGCAGTGTACTTGAAACAGCATAGGCAGAATCTTACTAGTAACATTGAGGCTGCTTACAGCACAAGCTTACAGGCCACAGGGTCATTCTCCTTGTGAGCGCTAATGGGTGGCACACACAGTTCAGCAAACCTGGGACACTGTACCCTGAGTAGCTGCTCCTTCTTGGGGTCAGGATTGTTCCTGTCAGGTCTTAAGCAGCATCAAGAACATTACAGCTATCTACTTTTAAAATAGTTTATTTCTGGTCTTAAAATATACATCAGTTTGAAAATCTCAGAAAAAAACACATTAGTTACAGATTAACAGTCTGGAGTTGGGACACTGGAAGTGGGATGAGCTCAAGGCCCCAGAGCCAATACTGCTGGAGATGGGCAGGAGTGCAGAGGCCACCATACCCACAGGGAGAAGGCTCTGCTCCTTGAGGCCACCACTTTCCCTCAACGTCTGCCAACAGCCTAATGCTGCAAAGCACAAGTGTCTGGTGAGGCTCTGGGCACCCTTTTGCCACCCCTCCATTTCTCCATTGTTTTGCTTTTCAGTCTACCTTGACCAAAAGCAGAGGGAGGCTGGCTCTGCCCAGCACCATCAGCACCAGCTGCCTCAGCAAGAGAGGGTCTTGTCCCCTGATCAGCATGCCAGGATTCAGGGGAGATGGGGATGAGCCCTTAGGGGCAATGCCTCCCCAGCTGCAGGCCACCAGCAGCCTCAGAGCCAGAGTAGCTCACTCAGGGAGCATCCAGCCCCAGGTGACATCCAGGAGGCAGGATGTGGCAGCTGCTGCAGATGCGAATGCTCGGCAACGTTGCAGAAGAACAGAAGAAATGCAACAGTGGAGCAGGTGATGACAGCAAATACAAGGACCCTGCCACGATGACTGGGACAGGGGAGATGAACACTCTGCAGGCTCAGAGGAAGCTCCTTCTCTCAGCACCAGCCTGTCCGCACAGGGACCAAGTGAAATACTGCAGTGAAATATGGAGTCCCACCTCCCCACCAGACAGTAGCATCCAGCTCCACAACTGTTCCAGGAGGGAAACAAGGCGAGTATGCAGGCAGCAGCTCTAGCCAGGGTACATAAAGCAACCTACACAGCTACCAGAGAGGCCTGCAGCAACCTTTCACTGGCCCTGGAGCCTCCAGGCTTGAGCTGAAGCCCTGGCTGGCCCCAGCTGCAAGCTGCAAGCCCTTTGCAGAGACAGGGGTTTGGGGAGAGGAGCAGGGCCCCCAGGCAGCTTTTGGCTGCACGTCTTGATGTAAGCACATGAACACAAGCTCGCTCATGGCAAGAGGGATGCTCTCCTCCAGCCCAGAGAAGAGCCCTCATTGCGTAGGGTGGGAGGACAACATAAACCCAACTCAAAAACCAGACAGCGGACTGAGGGTAGCTGGTGGGGTTTGAGGAAGATGTGGTGCAGGGAACTGGGCTGTTCTCTGTTTCACACTCTTGGGGAAGCCAAGAACACCAGACAGACGAGGGCACGGGACAAAATTAAAACGGGAGGCCTGGGCTTTGTAAGCCCTCAAAAAAATACCTACATCTACAGACCTCTCCCCTTCCCTCCCCCCCCAACAAGACACTGAGCACACAGGACTGAGAAGAAAAGTCACACAATATCACACTAAACTAGGAAAAACAAGTGGAGAGCCCTACTCAGGAGGGCGGCTCCAGAGACGCACCAGAGCCAGCCTGGAGCCCCCCAAAGAAGGGGACGTGCAAGGAGACCCTGGCAAAGGGCTGCTGCCAAGCCATGAGGTAGTGCACCTACAGGGAGCAGCTCCTCATCATGCTGCCCTCACATCCCTGCTGGCCCTGCACCAAGCCCTGCCCAGAGAAGCCGGTACCATCCTTCATGTCTTGCTTGCCTGAGGAAAGACCTTGTTCTTGAGTCTGCAGGGGTTTCTACTGGCTGGAGGCCAGGATCAGAGGGAAGTGCAGCTCTGATAGCTGAGCCTCCTCAACACACCCTCAATGCAGGTATCAGACAGGGTGCCAACGGCTGTGTCTGTTTACGAGGGGTGGGGAAGAAGAAAAAACAATACACCCCAAAACCAAAGGCTTGGAAAGAAGAAAGAAGCCCACCCAAGAGCAAAGCATCAGCACCATTCAAACAAAACAACAGCACAGAGAGCGGGGGAAGAGGTGTGAAGGGAGGAGACACACAAATACAAACCCCAGCACCCAGCAGGCAACCTCTCCCCGAACCACCTCAGCAGGCAGCACCTGTGCATCGCCTCTGTGGGGACCAGGTGCTGAGCCCAATGCTGGAGATCTGCAGAGGCAGATTCTGGAGAACCACCCGGTGGGCAGCTGGGGAAAACAAAAGTGAGCAGGAAAATGAGACACCAGCAATCCCAGCACATCCCCATGGCACACAGCCATCTGCTGGGAGAGTCCTCATGCCCCACTCATGGCCCCTGGGGCTCCCAGGGAATCAGACACCACCACACAGGCACTCTGCCCTGTTGGCACAGGTTAAAAGAGAGCAGTGCAGCTGTGGGCAACCAGCACAAGAGCACCCAGGGCCTCAGGTACCTGAGTGGGAAGGGGGAAGGGATGAGAGTGTAAAGAGGCACAGGCACCAGGACAAGGGGTACCAAGAACTAGCTCTGGTACAGGCACCAGTGTGAGGCTGTGGAGAGAGCTGTGAGCATGTCTGGGCAGTGGGTGTGCTTGTGCACACTGTGTGTGCTAGTACTGCAGGTCTGAGATGCTGGGGAAGGGGAACCTCAGCTCTTCCAGGTAGCAAAAGGAAGAGAATAAATATAAAATTTCAGAGCAGACTCGCCCCAGGAGGAGGGTACTAAGGGAGGTTTCTCCCTCAGGTGGACTGATGGAGGCATCCCACAGCTCTGCAGCATGTGGCTGCTTCTTGCTCTGCCTCAGCTGAGAAGGTTGCCCTGCTCCTGGGCCTGTGTCAGACTGTCCTTGCGATGTAAATGGTGGACCCCCATCCTCTTAGGGCTGCGATGCAGCCGACTCAAGGGCGGCTTGACCCTGCCTTCTCCACTTTCCTCTTGGGCACCTCCCTGGTTGCTCTCCTTGTTTCCCTGGAGCAGTATTTCTCTCTCCTCAGCTGGGCTCTCAGGCAAGTCAAGGTCCACATAGTCCTTGTGCTTCTCTGGTGAGGGGCTTTCAGGTTCAGCAGCACCTCCACCGCTTTCATGCAACAGCTTCTGGGCTTCATCCTGGGAGAAATCTGTACCATAGTCTGAAGAGAAATGGCTCCTGCGGGCTCTGGACTCGGTGCTGTCTGTGTCCACGCTTGAGTCCCGGCTTACAGTCCAGCTGCAACTCTGTGCAGACTCCTCACCATCTGAGTAAGCTGAGGCTGCCCTACCGAGTTCCTGCATGGAGCGGCTGAACCTCTTCTGGAGCTCAGGGGCCGTGTCACGGCTGAAAGCAGTGCGGTTCATCAGCACTCGCTCTGAGGTGGGGGGTGCCTTGTCCACAAACATACGCTGCCAGTTGGCCAGCAGGTCCTCCTCAGAGCTGGCAGAGCTGGCAAAGGCGCTCGGGATTTGGGGAGGGCTGCTGAATGGGCTGCTCTGGGAAGAGCCGTGAGCTCTGGATGCTTTAGGGGACTGCTGACAGGAACAGCTGGAGGCTGAACGGCGCCCTTCTGAAGCAGGGCTGTTGGGGAGTGTCCGGTGCCTGTCGCAGCTCTCATCTTCGCTCTGTACCAGGCTGAGGGAGATGGCCTGGCGTGTAGCATACGTACAGTTAGGCAGGGGGCTGTTCTTTGGGATCTTTACCTTGTCCTCCGAGAACTCGATCACTTTGCGCCCTGGGTACATAGGATGGGGAGGTGAGGGAGTAGGATATGGGCTTAGCTTCTCAAAGGCAGGCATGTCCTCAGGCACACTTTCCACACTACTCTGTGGCTTGCAGCCACCATTCTGCTGTTTCCCTGCATCATCTCCCTCCTTCCCCATCTGCCCTGAGCTGTTGCAGGCATCAGGAGGGGCTCCACTCATGTCCACATGCACAAAGACATCCTCAGCCATGGGACAGCTGCCACTGCTAGACTTGGCTGAATTCAGAACCAGAGATTCTGGTTTCTCCAAGACTCTGGCGATGACTGAGGTGGGCACAACATCAGATGGAGCCAAGGTGTGGGCTGCCTCTTGACCAGGGCCTGCAGACTCCTGAGTGCTGTGTAAATGCTTATTGACCATGTCCTGCAGCTCATAGGGAAGCTAGGGAGAAGGAAAAAGACATTAGAAGGGGGCTGCCACACAGGAAATTTAGTTCCAAATAATCTGCCTTTTCTTATCTTGACCCTAACATTCACCTACCTCCCTTACCTTGAGAAAGGCATCTCTTTTCAAAGCAAACCAGCCCCATGAGGGACTACCAAGGCTCTCTAGCTGTCACACCAGTCATGTTTCTAGGCCATGGTTCATAGGTCTCATTTGGCAAAGAGAACAAGAAAAGATGGCACATGGGCTCAGTTCCACATGCCTGTGAGCAGAGACAAGGCCCAGCCAGTGCATGCTAGGAAGAAGTCTATTGATCTGTGGAAAATCAGTCAGTGGTTCACTGCAGTGACTCTACAGCCCCCAGTGCTTGGATCCACAGTGCTCCCTGAATGCGTAATTGCAGCCATGCTGCCTTGGAAGCTTGCCCACAGACCAGGATCAATGCCTTCCCCTGTTCCTATCAACTCCACCACATCATCCCACTTCCTCACTCCCTCCATTTCAGAGAGGCAAACATGGGGCTTATTACCAAAGCTACAAGACTGGGGTCTCACCAGGGCATAAGCACCACCCTTGTCCTGAAAATGGGCACTACTGCACTCCCCATCACCCTGCCAAGCTGCCCTCACCTCAGTCACCACACACATGTACTGCATCAGCTGGAGAGGAGAGGTCCCTAGGCCGCACAGGGGCATAGTAAGGTCTGTCCCATCACAGCCAGAAAGAAACTGCATTCAAAGCTTGGGACACAGGGCACACAGCTGGCTGTGAGGAAGACTGTCTGCACAGCTGCTCAGCACCAATCCCTCTCCAGTGGCAGTCATATGGGACATGATGCTTTGGGGCGCGGAATTCAAAGCTCCAGAGAGGGGAGACAGCTGAGAGAGAGGTCAAGGTTACCCCAGCGGTAACTGATACACTGACCTCAAGAGTGCTAATTTGAGACACAATGGGGGAGGGTGACACATTGGTCACCTGCTAAGTTAAAAAAGACAAGCATGTGGTTTTGCTGAGAGGAGCATAAGAAGGGACAGAAACTAGAAGTATGGTGAGGAGAGAGCTGGGGTAAGGGCTTGAATGATACTTTCAACCAAAGAAGTGATGCTACTAACGCTGAAAGACTTAAACCCCATCTTTGCTCATCCTGAGGGCAGGATGAGCTGAACGCTCCCACACACACCATTCCCCTCCACAAGGGGGAGTATAAGTTAGTACGATCTTCTGTTCAGACGGCCTAGAAGACACCCTGAATGCTACCTCACACATTTCTTCTCAAGGTAGTAAACGAAGCCAGGCCAGACTACTGCTGCTTGACTCCTTATGAGGCCACTTCCATGTGGCCAGGTGAGAAGGGAAAAGGATGGAGGAGGGTAAGAGAAAGATCTGTCCTGCTGCCAGCTCCCAGCACACACCCAGCAGGATATCAAATTCAAGGTTATTGTGCTTTTTATAACACCTCCTGGCTGAACTGTGAAATGGAGCTGTCATGAAAGAGGAGCTGGCAGAAGCTCTGTGCTGCCTTCTCAGTAGAAGCAGGAACAGGAGCCTCCCCCCACCTCTGAGGCTGAAGGATGAGAATCCAGCAGCCCTGTGGAGAAAGTAAGATGCACGCATAACCCACGAGCCCTTCTTCCCCACCTCAGCAGGATTGCTACTCACGTCAGCAAACTTGTGGTTCCTGAAGTGAGACTTGTTACATTTGAGTAGCTGTACTGCAAGGTTACAGTCCTGTCGATAGCGTTCCTGCAAGAGAGGGCACAGGTGTGCAACAGTCTTAGACTGACCTGATGTCTTACCCAAAAAGGCCCCACCTGACCAGATGCTGCTTGAACAGAAGCCAGAGAAGACATCTGATGAATTGCTCATGAGGGCATCTGTCATTCGCTCCTTCCCACACCCTTGTGTATTTTCTTACAACTCAGCCAAGGTGTCCTTTTCAACTCCAGTCCTTGCTCCCAGCATATACTGTCAGTGTATCAACCCTCTCTCCCTCTGGGGATTTTAATAATCTCCAAAAGTCCTACCAGATTTGCTTTCCCATCCCCCAGCTCTCAGCCACATCTGATGATGCAGAGAGACTGGAGGGAGTTGAGAGCAGTTAATAGAATCAAGCACCAGATCCAGGAATTTCTACATTAATTGTGTAGAAAATGCATCAGCTCCCTCCAAGCTCTAGAGTAAATGACACCTCCATTGGTACAGTCTGGACTCAAGTCAAACCCTAAGCTCAAAAGAGCAAATACATCAAACTTGAAGATGAGTTCTTCCCTGCTCAGTCTCTCACACCCTTTTCTCTTTGTCTCCCTACTGTTGTGTACAGCTTCCACCCTTTCATACACACTGGAGAAATTCATGTGCTCCTTTCCACTAATGACTTTGAACAAAAGGAAAAGCCCCCGTCTCACATACTTCCACAACCATTTGCAGACTGACACTTACATTGAGTTCCTCCAGCTTATTGATGGTGGTTTTGGCATCAAGCAATTTATTAGTGAGCTCTACAATCTCCCAGTCCAGCGTCTTGCGGTCCATTTCTGCCTTTTTAATCTGGGATGCAAGAACACCAGGTGTGAAACTCCCTAGCAAAGAAGAACCTGGCTTCACCACCCACCTCAGTCCAAGCATAGCACAATGAAATGTTCAGCTGGAACACAGAAAACTTCCAGACAGACAGACAAGGGAGACAACCCTCTTCAAAGGGAGGGGATTCCAAAGGCCAAATGGAACCAGCCATTCTGCTAGCTACAGAGACAACAAGGTTGAGTTTGAACCTCTTTAATGCAGTATCTCCTCTTGCGGCATCAGCATGTTGCCCCTCTGCCCTGGTTCCCATGGTGCCTGGTATAAAGCTAGTGTTTTTGAGCAATCAATCCCAAAGTGCCGCTGGTAGCAAAGACCTCTGAGCCTGCAATACCCAGCCATCTTCTCTGGGGCAGCAGAACAAGAATACTGCACAAAAAAATCCAGCAGTCAATGCTGAATGGACAAAGGGGGTTTTTTTGCAGGAGGAAAGCACCATCTTGAAAGAGTTTAAGCCTTGCTCTAGTAAGTAAAAGGATCTGTGTAGCATCATCTGGAGTTTAGCTAATGCCCTTCCTAAAGCAGGCAATCTTGCCTCTTTACACTCCCTAACAGTTCAGGTACAGAGCAGATAGAGACCCAGATGTAACAGCAAAGAGGGGCAACAGCTCTGAACAACCAAGCCACAGCAGTCTCAAGGAGTTCTTCCAAACTACCCAAGGGTGCTGTGAGGCTGTGACCGCCAGGGCCCAGCTGTGTGTCAGGGGTACAGCACAATGACACACAAGGGAGTAGGGGAGAACAGTACTCTCAGTCTCTTCAGGCACCAGCACAATACATAAGTCAGTAGTGAATATTAGCCAAAGAAATTAAAGTGCTAGAACCAAAGAAATCTCATCCTGAGCCACACAGAGGCAATCACCATCTCAGCTATTTGACTTGCCTGCTCACAGACCAGAAGGGGAAGGAAAGGGAGCAAACGAGGCTCACAGCCATCCTCATCTCGTGCAGTGCCGCAGCTTATGGGCACCACTTCCCAACAGGCCATGCTCCAGCTGGCTCAGAGTCAAACACTCTTAAGATGGAGCACTGCAAGCTAGGACCTGCTGCATCTGCGGGCAGCTGCTGGATACCAGGTGAGCCCTTGGCTGGACGAGGGCTGGGGCCCCTCCATCTGAGATGGTGTATGTGAGACTGACAATGAAACCAACAGGCTGAGACACGTAAAGAGGAAAAAGAAAAAACACACAAACGAAAAGACGCAACTGCAAAAATCCAGCTTTGGCTGAGAGAGGCCTGAGAGGTGAGTGCGCCCAGCGTGTGCCAGCGGCAGCGTGGGGAGGAGAAAGAGAAAGAGGAGGGGAGGGAGAGAAAAGAAACAGCCATGAGTGTTATGAATGCACACATCAGACATACACGCACATTGGCTCTGCTCTGACTGCCCCCATCCTCCCAG
This sequence comes from Sclerurus mexicanus, assembly GCA_013396755.1. Lineage (NCBI taxonomy): Eukaryota > Metazoa > Chordata > Aves > Passeriformes > Furnariidae > Sclerurus > Sclerurus mexicanus. The sequence continues at coordinate 543,514 of VWZF01002698.1, forward strand.
ATGACCACCCCAAGACTGGCTGACACATCCCTGGCATTTGGAGAGGGACTGAAGCAACACGACGGAATACCATGCAATTATGTTGTGAGGAACCAAAGCTCACGTGCACAACCAAATAGGGTCTCAGTAAATCAACAGAACAGTTCATGACACCAGCTAGAATGGGGAATAGATGATCACAGCCAGAATCTCACCCCTCACCCATTGCCACATCTGCTGGGTAATGACAGGGCCCCTTTCCCCCATCCACTCCAAACAAATAGGTCTCTTATACCTCATCTCTGTAGGGACTTAACAGCACACTTACCAGGGCATGCAGCTTCTCCTCCAGATCTTGATTGGTTCTCTGGGAAGCAGTATAGCTGTTCTGCAACCTACAAAAACAAGATTGTAAGCATGGGAACAGATCTCGGGCACCTAGTCAAGTTGCCTTCACAGCTGCCAAGCAAACCACTAACTCCAGAGCTCCAGAAAGATTGCTACTAAGACAACCAGGCATATTAGCTATGCCTCACTTCTAGCACACGAGAGCTTTCAGACCCCAGGTTACTGGAGGCAAGATGAAACTGGCTGGGTGAAAGGATCTTGAAGGAGAGGATGTAAATTACTTTGAAGCACTCCTCTGAACTGTCGTATCTAAGCACATGACCAGTGATTGGCACTGATTTTTAACTGAAGTACTTTTCAGGTAAAGTGGTGATGTACTTTCTTACAGGCATCAATGGCTTCTTTTGCACGTGTGGTTTAACCAACCAAGCTGGATCCTGCCTTACATCCAATAGACGTAGAATTCCCTATTGTCAGCCTCATGCTGACACCATTCCTACACTGTAGCCTGGAGTAAATAATGGCTGTGGAGCCTGTAGCTCCCCACTACAGTCTGGAGGTGCACATTTCCAAGGACGCAGCATGCCTTTGGTTTATGCAACAGGGCGCAGCCTGCTCACACCAGCTGAGGAAGTCCTCAGTGGGAGGGATCTCTCTAAATCTACCCCTTTCTTGTTTTGTTTCTCATACCTACGGAATTTGTCCTTGAACTTCTCCAGCTCCTCACGGTTCTGGCCCAGTTCCATCTCCAGGTAGTCCTGACCTGACTCCAGTTCCCTCTCCATTGCCTCCATTTTGTTAGTCACATAGGTGAGCCGTCGACGAAGCTCCTCATTCTCATGCTGCAGTAGCCTGGGAATAGAACAAGGTACTACTGAGTTGCACAAGGGGTACTCCACGCCAGCCCCACCACCCTGCTGCCCTGCACTAGGGCACAAGACTCCACACAGGGGCCCCAGAAAGTCAGGACTGTCAGGAGACTCCAGCACATGAAGCAAGAGGTGTATCTCTGTCAGGATACAAACACTCCAACTCTCTCGGAGCAGAGTCAAAGAAGCACGTGCCAGCTGGTCAGCCATAGCTCCCACCCCCCTCTCAGGTTACAGTGCTTGGATAAAGCCCACTGGACAGATAAGCTGTGCAGCTCCAGTATCCCTCACTGATAAATGAAAAACACTCAATTATTTATCTCAGTCCAGGTTAAAAGAGTTGAAGGCAAAAAGAGTAAAATCATTTTATCCTCCCCTGAATCTGTTCAAAAATCCCTCACACCTTTAATACATGGTGGAAAGAGGACTCCATAAAGCCTTAAGACCAGAAGCAGAGGTGGTGGAGTGCGTTTACAGATGTGATCACAGCTGCCAGTCAACCCCATTGCATTACAAACTGCTCCATTCCTCCCCAGCCAGGACATGTCTGTTGGTCAGAAGGATTTCCTGTTGTTTTTCATTCCTTTGTGCTCAGTTGCTTGGAAAAATCCAGAAGCACAGCTTCCCTCTGGCAGTGCAAGCTTTCTCCTCACCATGGCCTAGAGCTCAGTGGTAGCAGCTGTGTCCCACAGTACCACCAGCAAAGGGCTCAGCTCTCACTCTCAGTCAGCAGCACGCCTCTGCATACTGCTTCTAGTGGCTTACACCAGAACAAGAAAAAGGATTTAAAAAGGCACTCCCATCTCCACCTGTATTAAAGACTTCATCTACTTTTCTTTCACACCCACCAACTCCTCTGCCTGCACCTGCACTGGTGGTCTGTGTTCCCTCCTCCAAGGGGGATGGACATGCAAGGCAGAGCTTGGCAAGACACAGACCAAAGCTCTGCCCACACGGCCCCAAGATGACTGAAGATCTGAGAGGAGCCCACAGAGCCAGTCAGCTTCACTGTGCAGGTGGCAAAGGCAGGATGTGAGGAATCAGCACCCACACAGTTGCAGTATGACAGGCATAAAGGGGGAGCAGGATACTTACTTCATCCTTTCTGCATCCGTCAAGGATTCCTGCACAGGGAAGAAAACAGCTGTGAGATTATGTCAGAGAAGGAGTTGGTCTCTCTCACAATCCTAAAGGGCAGTCTTGGTTGCTAGGCCCTAGCTGTGACTCTTCCTCACCTGCTCTGAGAGGTCATCCTAGGTAAGTTTAGAGCTACAAGGATCTGTACACACCACTCAGCTGTCTGATACCAAAACAGACTGTGTGTTCTGGTTCAGGGCAGAAGAGCCGGACTAGAAACCATCATACAAGTTAGGTAACTTTACCCACCCATGGTGCAATCTCAGCATCTCTTGTAAAATCATCATCTTAGCTGGTGTTTCAGCTTCTTCCACATCCACAGTAAGTGGGTAGTAGGAATCTCACAGGCCAACACACACAGGATTAAATTGTCACCACAGCAATCACTTGTGGGGCCCTTGAAGACCCACAAAAAGCATGAGAGAAAATAATCTGGGAGATGAAAAATGTGGTTACCATTTACACCACCCAGATTGTGCTTTGAAAATGGTTTCTTCCTGCAGACCTGAAACCAGCCACTGTAACTGTTCTAGGACAGCAGAAGAAACATCAAAGGTCAGAAAATCCTGTAAAAGGAATTAATCTGATGGGCAAGACCCCCAGAGATGGCTGGAGCAGGGTCCTGCAGAACAAGGAGACACAGAGCAGTGACAAGAGCACACAGCTCAGCTATTTTCACTTCTTTTGCACTCCCTGTGTTAACCCATGATGTGAAACAGACATCATCTGGTACCCCAAGACAGCCAGGCACAGGGCACACACAAAGCACCAGGAGCATCCCAGCACCTCCTGACAACAGAGGTGCCTGCCTCTTGCACACGCCTACTACCTAGCAGCCCGAAGGGCCTCCAACCAGCGAACACCTGGGAAAGCTGCAGACGGGAGAACAGCACCAGTTTCTACCTTCCATAACTCCTGGGGCTAAAGGGAAGCTTGTTATTCCCAGGAAGATACACCCAACCTGTAGCACAGCCATAAGTGGCATCCCCACTAGAGAGCACCCACAATATGAGGTCTGGGGGCCTGCTCTCACTCTCCTCACTGGCATTACAGACTAGATAAGATCCAGGTGGGGGCTTTGGCCTTTGTGAGACCGCTGTCTGCAAGTCGGTGACCCTGGCACCTACCTTGTTTAGTGCCAGGCTGAAGGAAGGGGAGGATCTAGATGGGGTAGGCCCCTCCTCCCGACTCCAGTGTGTTGGAGTGGAGCAGGATCCTTTCTCTGGGTAGTTCGGCTCCACTGCACGCTTCTGCCCAAGCTTAGCACACTGATGGTGTGGCTGTAATAGCTGTGAACAGGGACTGCTTTCATCCCTTCTGCCCTCTGCACTGATTTTCCATGAAGACAGTGAATGCTTCTGCCCAGAGGATGTCCCTGCCAGCCCCAGGTCTGCCAGCTGCTGCAGCTCATACTGACACAGATCTACTACCCTTCTCTCCAAGAAAAGTTTTCCCTTACTGTCCTTCCTCCCAAGGACAGGTTTCTTTCTTAGTCTGGAAACTCTCCCAGCTTCCTCAGCACACTTTCTCAGGCACGAAGCCATTCCCGGTCCCTCACATTTCTTTTCTGTTTTTCTTCTGCTTGGGCAAGGGGATCTTTCAGTTGTATGCTTGGTTTTGACCCCTTGCAGGTGACCTTCCCCTTGGCCTTCTGGCACAGAGCTTCTGGGGAAAAGGGGAGAATTCTGGTCTTGTTCTGCTCCCCTAGTCTGTCCCAGTGAGCGCAAACGGTTGGGCCTCAGCACCCGCTGGGTAATCTCATCCAGGAATTTGGAGAATTGCAGTTTTTCCTCTGCGATCTTCTCCCTGCGCTTGGCAGAGTCAGCGGCACTGCTGCTGCTGTGCTCCAGGGAGCGCTTCTCCCTAGGGCTGAGGCAGAGCTGAGGATCACTGTATTTGTGTGAGCCATGCCCATGGCAAAGTGTCTCTACTGAGCGGGACTTGCATAAGCTCTCAGGACATGAGCCTGTCATGTTGGTCTGCTTCAGGATCCCCTTGAGAGGCAGGTGCGTAGCTGAGACATGAAACTTCCTCGGTGTCAGGACTTCAGGAGGCTCTTTAAATATAAGTGAGCGTTCCAGGCTTCTGCTCTTGAAAGAGCAAGTAGGATGGTGCCTTTCATCTCCAGACACCAGAACTGTCTCCATGCTACGGCTCACAAATTTGCTGCGGTGCCCACGACTGCGGTTTGGGCATCGCTTCCCACTTCGCTGCCCCATCTTCCCACTACGTGGAAGTGCTGGCGAGACAGTCTGGCTCTTGATGTTCAACTCTGCTCTGCACCCTGCCAATTCCTTCTCACTGCTGGACTCCAGGGACCACGATGAGGAGAAGTTCAGGTTGCAAACCTCAAACCCCTCTGCCTGCTTGAGCTGGCCTGCCTCAGTGTAACTAAACCCTGTTTGCTGGTGCAATGGTGTTAAGCCCTTTGTCACCCGGCAAGTTGTTACCTGACTCTGCTCAGCCAAGATCACTCCATCCTGGTCGTCACGAATGATGGGTACCTCATGGCGGATTTCGCGATGCTGCGGGGGCGCCTTGCGGTAAGGCTTCTTCGATGGAGCTGTGCTCGACATCCTCCCACCTGCGTGGCTCCGAAAGCAGGTTACCTACCAACAGCAGAAAGTGCACAGAAGAGAGAGTCACGGGTGCTCCATTGAACCCTAGGAGTGACCCAGCAGGAATTCAGCTCCCCTGGAGTCCCAAAGCAGGTCCCCATGCAGAGTGCTAATAGAGCAGGGAAATGATGTAGCCACAAGCCTTGAGCAGCAGCTGCAGGAGAGGGAGCAAAGTAAGAGGTAGCTGTGTCCTTCTCCCAGCCAGTGAGAGCAGAGGGCTGGCACATCCTCTCCCCCCCTCTACACACACTCACTCACGTAGTTTGTGTGTGTCTGGATTATATATAGCAAATGAGAACAGACCTCACAGCAGCATATTGATTAGGCTCTTTAGGAAAGGCCTTTTTCAATATGGAAACTGCAAGCCTTACAGGCAGCAGTGACAGCTGGAGCAGGAGTTATCGATCATCTCCTGTCACTATCAGCAGGGACTATGTGGGAGGAGACTTCAGCCATTAAAGAGCCCAAACCCAGAACTTTTTGGTTTACATTGGAACCCCGGTGCAGCAGACCACAACAGACCTGTCAGAAAGAGGTACCATAGAACTGCTCACTCTGTCAGAGAAGACAGAAACAACCCCCAAGTCAGAGGTGGCATCAAATTAGGGAGCAATGTAATTGATATTGGTTCCTAAGGCCAGATTTTGTGTCACGGAACCACAGAATGGCCGAGGTGGGAAGGGACCATGAAGATCATCTTGTTTCAGTTCCCTGCCATGGGCAGGGAACCTTCCACTAGACCAGGTTACTCAGAGGCCCGCACAGTCTGGCCTTGAATACCTCCAGGGATGGAGAGTCCACAACCTCTCTAGGCAACCCGTTCCAGTGCTCCATCACCCTAAGACAGCCTAAGTATAGCATAGTATATAGACATGCAGGAAGATTAGTCCCTTTACCCCAGCCATGCTGGGCAGGATTCTTCCTACTGCAGGAGCAGTACAAGAGTAAAAACCAGGGTAGACGAAAAGCAGCTATCTTGTACACATGGAAAAAACACCTTCCTTTCCACCTTTTTGGGTCTGCAGTAGAGGGCAGGAAGACTTCCCTGCAAGCAGCCAGAATTTTAATACCCCATTGTACACAGGACAAGAAGTCTTGGAGATGTCAAGCAGATATTGCAGAGCCTGATACCAGACTCTTCTCGGTTATAACATGTGCCATCATTCATGGTTGCCTGATATTTGGAGTAAATGCCCAATCCTCATTCCCCTTTCCCCTGCAGGACCCTAACACAGATCAAGCTTAGCATCTCTGCAATCCTCAGCACCTGACCTGCAGCACTTCAAAGTGCAAGACCCGCATCACCTTAGATCAACTCCCCCTCCTCTTCTACAAGCAGGGCCATACGACTCCCACTCACATACCTGGAGTCCATGAATACCACTGGGCCAGCGACCTAGCAGACTTCACTTGCTTTGTGTTTTGGACAGTGGAGCTTTACATGTTAAGAGTCCAAATAGAGCCCCAAGAATTCTCTCCAGTTCTTAACCACTCTTACCTAGCTGCATCTTCTTGACACTGAGTTCCCTGAGAAGACTGGCAAGCATGAGGTGGCTGCATCAAGCATGGATTGGCTCCAAGCCATAAAAGGCTTTATATTTCACAGGTACATTTGCAAACTGTCCTTCACCCTGCTATAAATACAAGCTCACAAAAGTTCTTGCACCTTTGCACAAACACAAACAACTTCCTATGACTAACCTGTAAATCTTCCCCATAAAAAACGCTGGAAACTTCCCCTTGCTGCAGTTATTCCCTCAAGGTCCCTTCTCCTGAAAAGGCTCAAGTAGGTGAAGAGGTCTCTAATACTTTAGAAAAATCACATCCAGCATACTGAATGCACATTTCACTGCATTCCCAAGCAAAACAGATAGGTCTGATTTGCTGGGAAGGCATTTCACTTTTGTCAAAGAGAAATGCTGAAAACCTGACCAGAAGTAGGTTTGTAAACATCCCAATATCAAACAGGTGATCTAGGGAACTCTTCTGTCAATTCTGGACAGGCTAAGGACAGCAGATGTGCATGGAGATAACCAAGCTGAAATCACAATCATTTCTCTCAGTCCTAAGGACATGAGCACTTACCAGCCTGGGCTCAAATTTGAAGCCTCATGAAGCAGGGACACTCACTCAGATGCCCTGAAGAAGAGAAAAAAATAGCTTAGCATCTACCACAAAAAAAAACTTTAAAATACGTAAGGAATAGGGAATATTTATAACCAAGGACAACTGGATGGCCACCTCACTCAAGGTACCTGCCCCAACTCACATGAGATCTGAAAGTAAAGAAAATGAACTTACGATAGTTGGCCAAATAGCCCAGCAAGAGCTGGAAAGACACCTGGGCAAGGTCATGTCCAAGGCACTCACGCAGCTGTGACCACAGAGTGTCAAAATTCATGAAGCAGTAGCTTCAAGGGAAACTTGGTCCAGATAGGACTAAACAAACCTCCTATGGAGTGGGACCCCCTCCCAGCTAATCTTCCCTGCCACTGCAGAGAGGTGCTAACTGTGAAGCCTTCAGTACAGAAGTTTGGTAATGCTAACAATAACCTCACTCGTCCTTTTAAGTCAGTGCTTCTCACCCACAAATGAGCTGGCAATTATTATGCTCCTGTTTGAACCAAAACATTACATCCTTGTGCCTACAGCTGTGATAACCCACACCTCCACAAGAGAGGAAGCTACTCTCTGACTTCCATCCAGCATGTCATACTCTACCTTGCTGCTAACAGGCTTCTGTAAAATTGCATCCAGCCAACCACAAGTTTAGAAACAACCTTCTGCTCTGTTAAAAGCCCCTGCATTTTTGTACTGCTTTTGGGTACTGTAGTGGTTTTGTTTGAGACAGAGTTGTTTTTCTTCCTGGTAGCTGGAACAGTGCTGTGCTTTGGATTTGGGATGAGAATAATTTTGATAACACACTGATGTTTTAGATGTTGCTAAGCAGTGTTTACACTAAGACAAGGATTTTTCAGCTTCTGGCACCACCCCACCAGTGAGTAGGCTGTAGGGCACAAGAAGCTGGGAGGGGACACAGCCAGGACAGCTGACCCCACTGCCCAAAGGGATATTCCACAGCATATGGTGTCAGTATACTGAGCATATGCTCAGTATATAAACCAAGGGAAAAGCTGGCCAGGGGCCACTGCTCAGGAACTGGCTGGGCATTGGTCAGCAGGTGGTGAGCAATTGCATTGTGCATCACTTGTTTTGTACATTCGAACTCTTTCATTATTATCCATTCCTTTTCTGTCTTATTAAATTGTCTGTATCTCAAACCATAAATTTTACTTTTTTCCCCAATTCTCTCTGCATTCCACCAAGGGTGGGAAGTGAGCAAACAGCTGTGTGGTGCTTAGTTGCCAGCTGGAATCAAACCACAACAGGTACCCATTGCTACAAGAAGAGAATCTGGGAGCCAGCTGTAAGAGTGTAGCTCTGTGGCCACCACTCTGCCACTGGCATGAAAAGAGACTGCAGTAAAACCTTCCCTTCCTTGATGTACTTCTGCTAAGCTACTTTTCTCTCACCAATGGCATGAAGCCCTGGTAGGTGGGACAGGAGTGCAAGGCGTGGAGCAGTTGTACACACGCAGGGAGAGTTAGACTGACGGTGAATGGAACAGGCAGGTAACCAGGACCACGCAAACTTGAGCTTTGCCAAAACAAACTGAAGAGGTGCCCTAGTGCTGGCCCTGCCCCAACAAGCTGTCTGGCCCCTTTCCTTACTATAATGCTACAGTCGGGTCTCAACTAGCACAGGGGAAAACAGCTTCACAACAGCATAAGTGCTCTATGGGGCAAACTGTGAACTATGTGGGGAGAAAGAGGGAGAACACGAACCTCCAGGAAAGACCAGGCCAGCATAGTTTGAATCTGTTTATCCACCAACTCCCAGCAGCATCAAGGCATAACCACCAACCACATGGGCAGGCAGACAAACAGAGGCTTCCAGGAACAGCTGTACCCATGGTGCAAGCATGTTTCCATTGCAGCTGTGCTCAGAATGAACACACCAAAGGCCTGTCTCCCAGCACACAGTTACTCAGGCTCTAACAGGACTGTCCTGGTTCCTACCCCAGAGGCAGCAACGATGCTATCTGCCATCTCATCCCCACTTACCTGGCAAAGATACCTGGATGTGACACCTACCCTCACGATCTGAGAATTTCCAAAGACTTAAAAACTCACAGTGCCTCCAGGCAACTTTCCCTCAAACAAGGACTTACAGGTCCAAAGTGACGACGTGTCCAAACATTTCTGGTCGCTTGCCTCAGAATCAGCTTTCCCCTGTCAGCATCCAGCAGCATCTGGCCAACAGCTCCTGAAACATGAGAAAGGAAACTTGGTGTCAGTCACCTGGCAGCACAAAACATGGAAACAAGCAGGCATGCGCAGAGCAACCCACAGCTGGGTGCCAGGGCACAAGTCAACAGCAAACTGCTGTACCATCAGGCTACTATCTAATGGCAGGTCCCTCCACTGGAAAAGCTCTGTATCTTCACTGTATCCCAGAAAGAAAAGGTCTTCTAGCTATTTCTCCATTGAGCAGGATAACTCTGCAGACCAGGAACTAACCTCAAAAAGGCAGCTGTTTTTTCTAGTTGGCTCCAGGGGCCCTTGCTTCCCCACCTGCATTGCTGTCCAACACCAAGAATCCAGCCTCTGTCATTCTGTTCCAATCACTCTGCCACACCAATCTAACTTTGTTCTGCAGACATCCCTGCACTGAAGAGCACAGTAAAGGCCCCCTTGCCTACAATACCTGAGCAACCCTTGCTACCGCAGAGAGAGAATCCCAAGGCAGTTCAATTCACCACACCTCTGTTCAGAGAGGAGCAGATACTCTCTGCAGAACAGATGGACCTTGTGCTCCAATGCAGAAATAGATATAGGTAATACCCATCAATAAAGGCAGCACCAATTCTGCTCATCACGCTATTCACAAGCCTCTCTCTGAAGGAGCTTGCTGTCAAGTCCACATTATGACTACCCTGCAGAAGCTCAATTTTAGCCTGGAGCTACAGGAGGAGGCAACCCTTCAGCTATTCTAATTAGCACTGTAATACAAGATGAAACTCAAACTCCTGGCTCCTTTTGTCTGTCTTTTCCACCTCTCATCAATAATGCTCCTTAACATTTGCAGTCCTCTTCCTGGCAGTCTATTGCCTCCAGTGGCTCCAATTCTACTCTTCTCAAGTAGCTTACCCACTACTTGCCCACTGTAGTTCAGACTGATTTCTAAGCTCACTGATAGTTACATCTTCACTGGAGTGTCTCACTGAGGCCTACAAGGCTCACACTGATCACCATGACCATTAATCACACCTTGCAGGCAGACACACATGAACACACTAAGGGTCAGAAGCAGTGCAGTGTAAACCTAACACTTTGCTTTGTTAATGCAAAAAGCTGAGGATTCCTTCATCCCCTCACAAACACAAAACACACACAACCTCTCTCCTCTTCACAGTTACGGAGTGCAGTGACAGTGTGTCCTGGTTTCAGATGGGATAAAGTTAATTTTCTTACTAGTAGCTGGTACAGTGCTGTTTTGGACTTGGGATGAGAATAATGTTGACAATACACTGGTGTTTCAGTTGTTACTAAGCAGTGCTTACCTTACACTAACTCAAGGATTATTGCTCATTTTCAGTTTCTCATGCTCTGCCAGTGAGGAGGTGCACAAGAAGCTGGGAGGGAACATACTCAGGACAACTGACCCAAACTAGCTAAGGGAATATTCCACACCATATGGTGTCATACGCAGAACATAAACTGGGAGGAGTTGGCTGGGAGGGGCTGATTGCTGCTCTGGAACAGGCTGGGCATTGGTCAGCAGGTGGTGACTAACTGCATCGTGCATCACTTGTTTTTCTTGCATTTTATTTCTCTCTCTATTATAATTATTATTACATTTTACTTTATTTCAATTATTTAACTGTTCTAATCTCAACCCACAAGTTCTACTTTTTTTCCAATTCTCCCCCCATGCCACTAGGAACGGGGGGAGAGTGACCAAGCAGCTGTGTGGTACTTAGTTGCCAGCTGGGATTAAACTACCACACAGCAGCAGAGCGCAGCTGCAGAGACAGCATACAAGCTTGACTCCAGTTGTTTTTACCAGAGAGCATCCCTCAGCGTAAAATCCACTTGCAGAGTAGTTACGTTCGCTATGTGATCTGAGAATGGAAAAACCTTTACCACAACCAGAAACAGATGTCATCCAGCACAGAATTGCTTGAGAGAGTGGGCCCTGTATAGAATAAGCAGCCCCTTGGAAAGCATACAAAACCACAATACTACCCATGAGCATCACTTTGTCTCCAATAGCAAGAAAGAGCTTCACAGCAGAGAAAATACATCCAAAAAGGAATGCTTTGGACAAAAAGAGAAAGGGGAAAAAAAAAAAAGAAGAAAAAAAAGGCAGCATTTGCAGACACCTACTGTCTTCCAGATATTTGGCAAATCCCTTGAGGCCTGAGGCAGATAATACTTAGCTTTGGTTTTAGGATGCACACAGCTTCTGTCTGCAGCTGTGAACATTTCCTGCAAAGAGGCAGAGGACTTGCAGGGTTTTCCTCATCATCACCTTCTCTTGTGTTGCCTTTTCTGGCCATATAAAACAGTCTGCTTACCAGTGCTGAGGGTCAGCAGTCTCTCCTCCTCAACAGAAATATTGTGATTATGGCTCAGAGAATGTTCCTTTTTTCAGGCATTGTATCATCTTTCCGGTTTTTTCCTCTTACAAGCGGCATTTCTTTAGCCTTGCCTTTTATTCAGAAGAGTACACTTGTACGACTGAGAAAATACATTTCATAAAACAATTGCAGTTGCATTTGTTTCTAATGCAACACTACAGAAAGATTCTGTAGTGGCTATCACAGTGAGTGAACTCCAAAAACCCACAAGTGCAATACCCGCAAGTAAAAAACCCGATTGTCTTGTGTCACATATCTGAACCCCACAGTTAACCCAGAATTTTCACATTCTGTGGGTCAACCTATACTTTGCATGCATATCCAATAGAGGATACTGGTACATCCTGCTTTAGGAGACAACAATGTCTCCTCCCCAGCATCAGAAAAAGCAAAAGAAAGAGAGACATGTCCAGCTATCTTCCTGTGCTTACGGATAGAGGCAACCTTAGCTTTCACAAGACTCAAGCCAGACTTTGTGAGAACCTGCTGCAGTCAGCCTGACCAAGACAACTAATCTGTGAGATGGATGATGCAATAACTGCATCAGGGGATGTCTATCCAGGACAGAAAAGCAAGCTGTGGGAAGTAGCACCTGCAGACTGCTAATGCTGAGTACAATGGGAAAGGACTGCAACGTTATTAAAAGGCACTTTAACATTTAACAGGAGAGATCTTTTCATTCAGAGAAAGCATCTCAATTAAAAGAATGTTCAGATCCATTTTGCTGCTGGCTACTTTGAAGCTCATTTTAAAAGAAAAGGATGACAGCTCCTACTGCAGAGACTCACATCTCATTCTGTTTGTATGTTAATGCTCACGATTCAGATCTGAGTAATAGTATTAGAGTGACTCTTGGATTAAAATCGAGTTTCAGAAGGATTATTGCTCATTCCTGCTTTTCCATACCAATTAACCTTGACTGTTAGGCAGAAACCTCTGTTCCCTGCACGGGAACAATTCCAAGAGCTATCAAGAAAAAGGGATCAGGCTAGCTATTGAAAAACAGTCCATGTAACAATCCCTACTTAACACCAAACACATTTCCAAAGAAAATTAAATCCCTGGACTCCAGTTGTACATAGTTCTTGTTGAATGGAAATACCACAGGACATATCATGTATCTGTCATACCCATTGCACCGTGCAGAATTTTCTTTAAAGTTATCGGAATCACACTTTTCTTACAGTCCTGTTCCCTCCTTCCACAATACAGAGATCTCAGTCCCCTAATTCCTTTGCACTCCGTACCCTTAAGTATACAATTTATTATCTACTCTCTGCTAGTTAAGAGTAGCTTAGCTTCCCTAACCCTTCTATAAAAGCCAGACAGGTCAACATTGCCCAAGAAATGCTAACATCACTAACACGTAACTGGAATAGAATGCAACAGCTGATTAACATCTGAACAGGAACAGGACAGGAAGCAAAGGACCCGAATTCAATCCCCACAGGGAATGTTAATGGAGAATAAAAATACCCCAGGGAGATTTTGACCAGGAAGTGAACACTAGCTTTTTAATGTATATTAAAAGCATAGAAACATCTTTAACAGCTACACCTGAAATTGTACAAGAACCAGTTCAGCAAAAGGTCATTTACCAGGTTACCCTTAGCAGGGACAGCTACATGGAGGGCTAATGACAGGTCCTCATTGAGAAATGCTGACAAACCAGAAGCTTGTTTAGTTTGTTCAGTGATCCTGTTAGTTTGATCTCTTTAGTTTGTTCAGTGATCCTTTCAACTCTAACAAGGTAGTTTAAGCTACAAACTTTGAGAGTCTCTTTGTCTTTGCACCCTGGGTTTCATGTCCCTCCCCACTTTTCTTCATACCTGTGTTCTTTGAAGATCTTCCGTGGGAAGAATTCTGGAGTATATTGCTCAGATACTTAAAGAAATACCAGAATATTAGATAAAAACTCATGCAGATTAGGAGAACTAAAAGTTTCTAAAAGTGTCTGGGCCGAGTTAGAAAAAGTAAATCTTGATACTCTAACATGTACCGGGCAAAAAGTTGGTAGATCACATGAGGGAAATTTGGAAGTCATGGCCTTAAATTTTCGCAAACACAAACATGGGAATGGCTACAACAAGTAAACATTTGAAGAGAAGTGGAAGAGGGAGATTTTTGTAGAAAATCAACATGCAAGAATACTCTTTCCAGACCTCTGTCATCTCCTGCGCTGAGCAGGAGGGGAAGAAAAGGGGGAAAATCATACATTATCTTCCTAAAACATAAAATAAAAAGGCATTTAATTAGGACAAGGTAGAAACAGCTTAAATTTTTCAACCACTTAGAGGCAGACTCTCAGCCCCTGTAAGTATTCCCTAAGTCTCACACAACCCCCGGCAATTAATATCAGCACTCCTCTTGTTTCAGCCTTTGGTTCAGAAGTTCTGGGAAAACTACAGTCTCCAGCTCTTCAGTGCCAGGGACTGAATGTCACTGAGTTGACCCTCTAGCAGAGACACGGTAATGCCAGGGAACGCTCCATTACTGAAGCATTCAACTATACACTTGCCTCAATCCACTCTCCAAAACATCCCCTCTGTCTATGAGTTTCAGAGATGCACAGATGGCTAACACACTATGCAGTATCTACACAGCAGGACAATGGAGCAGAGCACATTATTTGCATTATTTACAGAGGACAGATGGACAAGTTACTGCAGTGACCTAGCCTACAGAGCATCTGCAATGTTGAGGACGCGTTAAGTCCAGCACTGAGGCTTGCAGGTGTTGACAAAAGCAAATATAAAAAAAACAAACTGGCCGTTTACAGCAGCCAGCTTTATTCTGAAATGTTATCACTACAACCACTCTTGCAGAGTAATTCACATGCTAGTTTTGTTCCCATCGAGCCTTTACCCTCTAGCAGAAAACACAAGATGCATTGACTAGATTTATCCTTTTCAATAAGAAAGAGAACTGACACTTGCAGTACTTCTTCCTCAGCCAGAAGTTTTGTATGTGTGTAAGTCACTATATACAGCAGGTGGCACCTACTGGGGGGAGCTACAGAGCAGGAAGGAGCATCAAAATTGGGTGAAATTTATTTCAAGTTCTGCCTAGCTGTAGAAAAGTCCAGCTCAAACCTCCTCAGCCACCTGAATCTTTTGGATTTTTAAACATTTGTGGAAGTTTTAAGATGTTGGTTTTGCTGACTAAACGGCACACTAAGTAAGTCTGCAGGCACTTTTATTAGCAGGCTGAGGAGGAAACTTAAAATAACATTTCAGGGGTCTCATATCTGTTCTAGACAGGAAAAAGCCTAATTTGCAAGGAGGAGCAATCTACTTTAATCAAACATTTTGGATAAGAATGACCAAGTTGCACAAATGTCTGCAATGATCAGTTCGCCCATCCTCCACCAACATGCACCACAACAGGCTCTTTCATTCCATGATCACATGGCTGCAGCCAAACGTGACAGACTGTTCAGCAAGTAATAAAAAGGATCAGCTTTTTCCCCAAGGTCTTGTCTACATATACACTGTACTAAATTAAATTGACTTAGAAAGTAACATAAAGCAGTATAATGCTCCTGGGCAAATGTTCTTAATTCAGTTTAAGAGCACTTTACATTAAAACAACTTAAGTTAAATAGATAGATACAAGACACAAACTAAATTAAGGATGCCTATACAAGAATGCTGCACTAATATAATCACAGCTGTTTCTAATCTGATTAAGTTAAATCTGTACAATTTCCCTGCCATGGTAAAATCCTAACAGATATGGAAATTAACGCTTTTTTGCCCCTTATTACTTCCAAAGCAGGTTTTTCTGGCATTTGTGTTTGGTTTTGGCTTTTTCCTTAAAAAAAAAAAAAAAAACTAACTAAAAAACACAAAGCCAAAACCACAACAGTGTGACACCTCTTTCTCAGAATCAAAATAAGCTAACTAAACTACACAAGGTATATTAAAGTACTGAAGGTATTGACATTTAGGTGTCTTCCAAGTTTTATTAATCCTATGCCAAATAAACATCATAACAACGCTCAGACCAGGACAGCATTATATTTTCTAGATCTTCCCCAAGCAAGATGGGAAGGGTGATCACACATACTCATGCTGTACCCTGCTGTCCATACACCCACACAGCTTTTGCTTGCTGATGTCCAACATACCTGGAGCAGTTCTGGGAAGACAGTGTTCCCCACTTGCTCATTCCTAAGGTTATGGCTCACCACCAGTTTATCTGAGCAAACTGGAGTGTGGAGTTAGAGCATGTTATCTAACTGCCCCCAGGCATGGTCTCACTACTGACCCTCTTCCACAAAAGTATGAAGTTCTCCTGCTTACTGTGGGGTAAGCACATACACGAACCAAGTCTGAGGTCACAGACCTACCATGCTACAAATCCACACTCTAAATTCAACTCTCATTTCCTCAGTTCCTACATCATTTCCCCAGGAAACATACTTGTCAAAATCAAATTTCAACAATTCCAAAATTACTGGTGTTTTCTCCATTCCTCATTCAAAACTATTTGAGCTCTTCCTCCTGAATATCAGGATTAAATTTATCTTCATTCTTTTGGTACTCTTTCATCTCTATCGGCTTCTTCAGTCTGGTCTTTTTGAGCTCAACACAGTCTCACATCCCTGCCAGCAATATAACCGCCACCCTCTCTTCAGGACCATCTTCTACTTGCTGCCTCTGAGCTACCATGTACAGAAATAACTTCCTCTTCAGTACAAGCTTTCCATGTTCAGCACAGAAAGACAATAGCAAGAATCCCCTTAGAGCCCTTTGCAGGGAACTAAATCCCTCATTGGCCTTCAGAAACTAAATTGTGCCAACACTCTGAACAATGTGGTGAGCTGTCTCTTCTGTCGAGTATCATCAGCAACCCTGAAACCAAGCAGAGCTGTAAGGTTTTTTTGTTCTTTTTTTTTTCAATGAAAGAGCTGTTTTGAAGTCCCAATCACATGGTAACATGGATTGTACATACACAGAAGAGTTCACTTTCTAAGGGAATCACGCTTCCACATTCTCTATTTAACAAGATTTAAACTTCAACTCTCAAAGGGCAGCAGGCACATTTTTTCAATAAACTCTTTGGTTTCGAGTCTCAGATTCACGCTGGTAGCTCGTGCAATTATAAGGATATGTGGCCCCACACCAACTCTAGGATTCATGCTCATCATAAATATAAACAATGAAGAAAATAGGAACAATTTCCATTCCACAAGTAATGAAATTGAGGCACTAGAAGAAAAAAAAGCCAGCTTTGTGTACTCTTTTTTGCATTAAATTGCAAGTTAAAGAAAATCAAACTCAGCTGTCATAAGAAAGGAACTACATTAAAATTCAGCAAGATATTTCTTGCACCTAAAGCAAGAGTGATCCGAGATAGAAAAGAGAAGTGTACATGAGCTAAACACCTACCTGACAGCAATTGAGTTGAATAGTCTGCAATTCTTTATAAGTACAAATAAAGCAGCAACCCTGATCCAGTAGTAGAACAATATTTGTACTATACTCAATTTTTTCTGCTGCTGGAGTTTAATCTCAGCAAGAATCGTTTTGCCTTAATTAGCTTTGCCCTAGCAGATGGTCAGATGTGAGAGGCAGAGAATGGTACAGGCTTAACTGTTGGGTGATTGTGCAGCTGCATCTGTAGTTGAACAGTTAAGCATGTCCAGGGGTCCAGCTGTAGTTTGCACGACACAGTCCATCTCCTCCATTAGCCAAATGTCAGGTTCCGCTTTCTACAGATTATTTATCAGTCAGAGGCACTATCCAAAGGCAGGCAAACAACTACCATGCAGTTTCACCACCATCCCCTTTCTCAGACAAAATCCTCAAATCTTAATCAACTGGAAGTCCGTCTTTCTTTCGTGACAGAAGCACATTCAGAAGCATTGCCATGGAAACTTGAGCCATCCTCTGTGCTATTCATCAGAGAAGATCTAGCACAGAAATATGTTATGAACTCTGTAACACTGAATACAGACAGTAGTCAGTATAACAAAGTAAAATTAGAGACCTCAGCATAGTGTGAGGATAGCAGTGGGGCATTCTTCAACCTTCAAGCTACCTGAACCTTGCACCACCTACAATGATGTTATCAGCTGGCAGAGAAAAGCAGTGTACCACTGAGAGAAGCAGAAGTGGTGTAGAGGAATAAACCTATCCAGACAGAGGGATAAAAGAGAAAGGGGGTCATCACAGCCTTTTCCCAAAGCTGATTATATCCTGCCTCTTTCCCTTCCCAGAGGTTACAAGTGATGTTACTACTGATTCCCTTGCAAAGCAGGATTCCTACCAGGCACAGACACCTCCCACTTAACCCAAATCACTGCCACTGCTTACTCTGGAGACCACATCAGTATTGCCCGTCGAAGTCCACTCAGCCGCTAGACTCAGGTACGATGTAGAGTGTTAGATCACTCCTAGACACTGGCAGTAGTCATCTCAATGGGACACAAAGGCAGATGTTTTTCAAAAAAGGACACAAGGAGATGGTTTTCAAAAACATTCTTTGGGCCTAGCAGATTCAGAGTCTGAGCCAAGGGCAGAAACAGGCACAAAACTTGTCTCAGTTCTGTAAACAACAGAACAGAATGACTCCTGAAGCAGCATGTAACCCTGGAGCATCTCTCTTTTTTGTGGTAGTAGTTAATCTGCCTCAGTTTGCCTCCTTTGGGGTTTTTTTATTTGTCTTTTTTTTTTAAGCTTTTTTAAAAATTATTCTCTTAGTCTTCAGCACCACTGAGAGATTTTATTCTGAGAGTCATAAAAATATAACATGGCTTAATCCAGCTTAGGAAAAACAAACAGATCCACCCACCCGTTTTTCACTGGTGATCTGTGTAAAGCACGCAACTGACTATGGTTCCTCTCTCCCCATTCACCTGGGCTCCTTTAAGTCAGTCCCTCTAAGAGCAGGACCCAAGCCACAGCAGAGGGGACCCACACCTCCACCCCCTGCCCTACACAAGGAAGCTGCCTGTCACCAGCAGTCAGGGGCGGCACCACTTGTCCCTCTGTACATGCTGTATCGTACCTCCTAGGTTCATCTTCCTCCTTTAGTGGGGTGGATAACCACAGGAGCCACTGGACAACAAGCTGGGCTGCTTCAGCTCTTCCCTCACACACAACCTCTCTTCGTGGCAGAGTCAGAGCTTTCATCAACTATATCCTTCCACATCTGTCATCATTGCTAGCACCAGCATTGTTCTTCAAACAGAGCTAGTAATGAGCATCAATTGTCCCAAGGGGCAATTGCAGTGAAGGCCCAGCACTTCAGTTTTACTACAAGGTCAGCCTGTCCAGATTAGGTCTACGTCCCCTGCCTGGCATTGTCCTTGTAAAACTGAAGTGCCTTCACTGCCAGGTGAAGGAAAAACACCCCTTTTAAGTAATGCTAAAAAGACAAATTCTTCCCCTCCACAGGGCTCCTTCCTGTAGATACCCACACCACCACCCTCGGCACTGAAACTAAACTCTATGAAGCTCTTCAGAGACAGAGCTGGGAATGAGAGACAGTCAAGCTGCAAGTGAATTCACTTATCCTCAAAGGGTCTTGATAATGAGCACTAGATATCCTAAAGAAAGCAAGCCATCACATTCCAGGTAACTTTTTTCATTTTTTTTTGTCAAGTGTCAGACTCAACAACTTGAAGAGCTAGCAGCTCACTGCTCATCTAAGGGCAAAGACCACGGAGGAATGCCAGCATATGGCCAGGCAGATGCTGCAAAGATAAGGTGTTTCCTCAGTACATCAAGCTGTTCACTCAGGCCTTCAGCTTCATGCAGCTGCACGAGCTCAGTTCTATAGAATCTGTGACTCTGGCCTAAAGGAATGTCTCAACTGGACAATCACCAAATCTACTGCCGGCTCAAGGTGCCGGCAGGATCAGACCAATTCCCAGTTTTACCGTCCAGGTGTAGCTGTGCCTTCTGCTCCCTGGTCCACCAGGGGGAGATCTAGCTACTTGGGAGGGTTACAGCTCTAGCCAGAGGAATGCATTGCCTGGAGAGAAGTGTTTGGGACTGGACACAGGAGTACATGGATCTGAATTCCTACACTGTCTTGAAGGCCAGTAGGGCAGCCAAAACAAGGAACTAGTGATTTTCTCTCCACAAGACATTAGAACTCACTGACAGAATGGAAAGAGGCCAAGAATCACCCCTACTTGCTACTCGGTCAAAGTCACATGCATTTCATTCTGACTCCCTCACTCCTTTCTTGGCAATTGGAAAGTGACAGCAGAAGCAGTATGTATGCCTAAACAAGACCCCCATTTTTGCAGCCATAGCCCATATCACATGACAAAGCTGAAACACCCACTGATTACAATGATTATACACACTTAAATGCTCTATCAGTAACATTCCACAAAACCCATTTTCAGACTTACTTATATTTTGCTACACCTCCAATTGCCACAGGGCATATCATCCAGTTTGGTACTGCAGAACAGAGGAAGGAAAAGGAAGATTCAGGCAACCTACTTTCTCCTCAACATCCAAGCCTTTATAGTCAGGTATGGAGTCAGTGGCAAGTAATTCAAAATAAAATGCATGGTTTACATGAAATCAAAAGCAAAGAGAGCCCAATATGAATAATTTCCAACTGTTTCACAATGCTAGCAGTCTTGAAACAAGTAACATTCTCTTAATCATCCATCATTGAGATTTTGCTTTGAGAACTGATACATCCTTCTGGAGAGAGGGTGGTATGGACCAGTCTGGTAACCAGAGCTATGCAGTGACTCACCCAGAGACTGTATCAGCAGCAAAAAAGCCAAAACTATTCTATAAAGCCAGAGCTCTTCTGAGAGCCAATTCTCTCATTCTTGCTACTGTCTAAGGATGGCAATAGGGAGGTCTTCTGCAGAAGACTAATATGGAAACAACTGGCAGGTCACAGAATTTCAGGCTACTGGACATTGCCAAAAGGGAACCTGCAAGTCCAAAAGATCCAAACAAACAGGGTAATGGACAGCCCAGGGCTTATCCAGAAAAACAGAAGACGGTCTGCTGTTGTTTCCACGAGCCTTGCCTATGAGCTGCCCACACTGACGCTGCCAAAAGGGATCACGTTTCCCTGCACCAGGCAAGGAAAGACTTGTATAAAAGAAGATGGTTTGCATGGTCGGGGCATAGAAAATTATACGACCATTTTTCACACATACCATGTCAAGGATCTCAAAATAATGCATCTGCATCCTGATCGGCTATCTTTCACAAGCCTCCCTGACCTGAGCTTTTGGGGTTCCAGTCAGAAAAAGAAACATTTTCCAGAAGGAGCTGGAGCAGCTCAGCTGCAGCACAAAGGTATAAGAACATTTGCCCACCGACTGGGGGAAGCACTCCTGCCTGGGTTAAATCCTGAAACCATTCCATCTCCAGGCACTCATTTCATGCACAGTTTGTACTGTGCAGAGCTTGATGGCACAAGCCACTCAATCATCTACTGATTGTCAAGAGCACACAGGCTGCAGGGGGGACGAGCCAACCTTAATTGGCCTTATCGTTGTAAATTAAACCGTACAACACACCCAAGCAAACAGTCAGTTCCTTTGGAGAAGCAGGCATGAGTTATTTTGCTGCAGCTATAAAGGAAACATTGCTGCTAGGACATGCCCCTGGAGTGACTGTGCTGCTCAGCGCTCCTGCTGCATTCCTGGGGTTGTTTAGCATAGACTCAGCTCCAGCCTTTCCACAAGCAAGAAGTCTGAACCCTGAATGCCATCTGCAAACACAGTCAGACTCCACCTCCTGCATGCCCGCAGGCCACCAGGTGTGGCCAGGAATGGCACAAGCTACACACTAAACACACCTTTGATGTGGAGCTGAAAGCATGTAGCCACGGGGCATGAACAGCACGCCGCCCGCCGCCGTGCTGACTCCCACTGCAGGAATGTGGCTGCAACCACAGGCCAACGAAGACAAACACATTGCATTCCTCACCAGGCAGCAAAGGAAAACAAGTAGCAAGCCCACACACCCGCCCTGCTCCCTCCCCACGCGTACCTGCACGGCCGCTGCTGGGATCCCAACAACAGCTCCAGCCCCAAAATCATTTGTGAGAGAGCCCAAGTTCTTCAAGCAACTTCTTGAGCCATGGGACAAGAGAAACAAAGCAAGGCAGGGGAGTTCTCAATTGGGCACGCAAGCCACAGGGAGGAGAGCTGCCACAAGGGCTGGGAAATAGTCACAGTCCAGGACAGGAACAGCTCTGTCCAGTAGCCTCCGAAGGCAATTTCCCTGACTCTTCCTATAAGACAAAGGGCAAACATAACACTGAGACTTGTTCAGCTGAGGCGGCAGAGTTGACTTTGGGCGTCAAGGGTGCTTGGAAGGATCCAGGTATTTTTCCATCCCCAGGAAACCATTCTACCTTAAGTAGCTTCTCTGAGATGCAGACACTTCCTCATTACTCCAAAATTCTTCCGTAAACACTTGTGTCCACTGCCCACAGACACAGATCTGATCTTCACTGTACATTATTCTCCCCATACAGCACTGACACCTGGTCATTTCAGTGATCCAGAGCAAAAAACCTTAATGTACAAAAATCCAAGACATGAGGTAACCTCTTGTCTCAGAATCTCCCCATTTTAGAGTTGCAAAGAGACTCTTATGCTCTAGTTAGAAAAAAAACACTACTCCTCCTTTATGCGGCACTCTTACAAATCCCAAAGCTTTCCAAAGAATTCACAGTTCCCAAATATGAAGTTACTCTGAGTGGAAAAAGATGATGATGCCTCAGGAGGTGAAACTGTCACCAGAATTTTCAAGCCTGTATTGTAAATCCCCCCACATTCTGAATCTGCACTTACTTTGTGCAATTTAACTAAACACTACTCCACTCCTAAGAGCTCAAAAAATCCATCAGTCAGTTCTGAGGACCAACTCTGAGACTTAATAGCCAGTGCTTTCTCAGCACCAAGAAGGAAAGCCAACACTCCCAGGAGTACTGCTGCAAGAATATTTCCAACTGGAATCTAGCAGACACAAAACAATGTCAGGAAATTCGGAGAGCACCAACTAAGGGCTGAAACACTGTAACCTCTGGGGATCTTGAATGGGGAAAGGTCACTGTAGCCATAAGGTCTAGAAACATGCTGATGCATCTAGCAAGCTGCCAAAGCCAGGATGGTTTATAAGGCTGTGGCCCAGCTGCTCCACACCTAACATGTGCATTTCAAGGCCCTCACAGAGGGGAATGGTTTGGTATTAAGTAACAAAAACAGACCAGACAAGGTCCAGTAGACTTTCCCATGCCTGTTAAAATTCAAGGCAACAGACTAGCTATTCTCTTCTAAGCCAGCCAAGGTAAGCTGCTGCAGTAACTCCAGTACTTGGAAGAAACAGGCATGAAAGACCAAATTTACCAATAGATTTATATCCAAAGATATAAATAGAAGCCTGGCAGGATTTACAAAAGCACCCAAACAGATTAGGTGTCTAAATCACCGCATGTAGAAGAAAGAGCTTCTCCTCTTCCAACCACTCCATACCTCTCAAACCCCAGCCACCACAAGAAAACCCATTTCAGAGAGGACGGAAGCCCCTACTGCTCCACGTGTTGCCAAAGGCCATCCCTGTGCAATCCACTTCGATGGTGACGGCACCCAAACTCCCACAAGTCTCAACAGTGCAACCTGCAATGGCTGCAGCTCTTACAGAATGTAGGTCTGCCTGTTTCCCAGAATAGGAGCTGCCTCTTCAGCCTCTCCTCTCCCTTCCCCCACTACATCTTTACTTTTCACAGACTTAATACTGTTTCAAGGTACCCTCATCCTGCCACTGGTGGGCGGGTGAGTGGGGGAAAGGGGCCCTTTATAATTGTAGTGTTGCAATCTGCCAGCCCGGCCAGGCAGCCTGTTCCCGCCTGCACTGTATTAAATACCTTATAACTGATTACACCCCCATGGGGCATGATTAGCAGTCTTCAGAGAACAAAGTCTACTTTCATAAGAATAAGAACAGACACGTACTGCTAACCTACTACACAGCTGGGCAGGTGAGGAAACAGGGAAGAAAGGAGGGTGTGAGGGGGGGAAGAGTTAACTGTACTGCTAACTGTATTCCTTTCCTTCCCTATCCCAGCTGTCTAAGTTGAGACTTCCACTGCCCTGAATACTAGTACCCTTCAAACCTACCCCACAAGATTCAGATAATGTAAGCTCATGAACAAATTGTTGCCTGTGGAAGTCAGGCAAAGTCCTGACCTGGAGAGGTAAGGCACTGAGGCAAGCAGATTGAGTTTTGCTCTGGGTGACAGCAATTCTTTCACACCAGTTCCCAGAAAAAGGGAAAGGTGAATTCCAACTGCAGTAACAAAACAAGCAGCAGGACGGAAAGCTCAATATACAATCACATCCCCATGTCCCTCTTTAACCACTGTATACCTCTGGAAAGTCTATATAAGTAATACCAAAACATCTAATTCAATCTGAAGGTTACCAGTTCCCCAGGTGATTATTTTTTTCTTGTGGAGAGAGGAGGCAACAAGCAGGAGGAAAGCTCTCTCCATCTGAGAGAGGTAACAGGGATCCCCAAACATGCACAGTCCATAAGCATTTTCGCACCAAAGAACCAGCCTGATGGAAACTTAGCCAATCTGACATGAAATGACGTACAGCTTATTAGCAAAGTGCCTTCCAAATCTCAAAATGCCCACACAAACAGCCACAAATATATTTGGTGCTATCTGGCCTCCATCTCCACAAAGCACAAAGAATCAGACTGTACAGCCTTTCACCAAAAGCAGTAAGAAAAATGGAGGCAACCCTGAGACTAAAACAAGCCTAGGACAAGCCCTTCCAGCTACTGTCCCCAAACCTACAACAGAGAAGAGCAGAAAGCTCCAGAAAAATGGTCTTATTTGAGATGCCTGTGCAGCACCTTCAACAAAATAGTAAGAATTCTCCTAACTCTGTCATTTTAGAAACAAATCATCTGCTTTACCCAGAGCTCACTGGCTTTGCCCATGGCTCCACAGATGCTCACGATAGAATCTGGAAGCGCTTGTGTTCAGCCGATGCCCCTAGAAGGGGGTGCACCTTGCTGACACATTCCATCCAGATTCTCACCCAAGCCACCCAAGAAAGGATTTGTTAATGAGAAACCAACCCAGCTGAAAATGATCTACTTTTATCTGCTTTACTCAGCAGCTGGTCCTTCAGTCAGCACATAGTAGATCTCTGAACTGTACTGTTTATAGTCTCATCTGTACAGCAAAATCTGCATATTCTCTTTATTACAGAAAGACTTGAAGGCACCAGCTGACTTTAGGCTCTGATGTCCTCATCTCTGATGTAAAGCATCAATACATTTAGAGTTACCAAATGGACCATGCTTTCAGGGTTTGGATAAATAGGAGCTTTCACCAAAAACACAAGTTAGTCATTAGAAGCTCCAGGAGGTAATTTAAATCATCACAGCCAGCATAAAAATAGTTTTATTTGGGGAGTTGAAGTTGCAAAGCTATAATAAATCCAAGTAGCACAGTAAAACCTCTTATAAAAGCTTAAAATTAGTTGTGAAGCCCCAGATGGCCTTGCATATAATTTGATCGTGCTACCGTGAGCTAGCAAAAGGGAAACCACTCTTTACAGTGTAAAAAAAGAGACCCAAAAACTCTATCTTCTTTCAGCTCCTAGAAGACAGAAGAGGCAGGCTTACATTTTGTGTCTATATATGTGTAAAATACATTGAAATAATAAATACATTAAAAAAATCTAAAAACCACACAGCTTGTTCAATCCCCCATTGCACTGGGCATCTATCAGTCAGGTATCTGAGCTCAAACTGGAGCACTGCAAATCCCAAGCACTCTCCTGGTTGCTGTACCCTTACAGATATCCTGCACCCACTCCCCACTCTCACAGTAAATTGCCATCCACCGCAGAGAAGCACTCCTGCTATTCCGACACCGGCATTCACCACCAGAGAAAGAGACCCTAATTTAGCCCCCACACGGGCCTTCTGCAAACTGCTAATCCCTGATACACAGCTGTTTTTCAAATGTATGGGCATGAGCAAACCATAAACGATTTATGGCGCGTGGCAGGAAGACTCCTGGCTCCCTGCGTAGGCGGGGTTTTGGGACAAGATCATGCTTGGACTAATGTTTATATTGCAAGTTGTCAGTCGGGTAGTAAATCATCTCTGGAGATGCACAGTAATACAGCTCTCCCCCATGCAGCTGGGGCCTAGATGACATGGAATTCTGTCATGGCCATTTCAGATACACCTGGGTACCTATTTGCAAAGGCATCACCTAATCAAGGAAAAATGGATACACTTACAAAGTAGATTCTACGAAAATCCTGCTGCCCAGCAAGGGTGATTTGCTTTCAGGAATAAATCCAAATTGGTACGAGATGTTTGACAAAAATGACACTCCATACTAATCTTAGAAGAAAGAGAACTGAGTGGCAAAACAGACATCTACTAACAGAGTCTATGGCCATTAAAATGCAGTCACCTGCAAAAACCCTTCTGAGCAAAGTTTTCATTTCTCAGTATTCACATAATCATAGTGCAAGCAATGCTTAGAAATTAAATTCTAAAAGGCAAATAAATATATTTGCATACTTTTGTTCATCAGACACTTTCTGCTGAGAAAAATAAAAGCACTTAAAGGCAGGATGTAAACTTGAGGTCCATTCTCAAGAAAGATCACTTAGACCAACTCTAATTGTAATTTTCCATTATTTTCTTTTCTCCTATTTGGAAGGAATTTTCACACAATACAGTGGGTACAGATCTCACACAGGTAAAAAGGAAGGGGGAAGAGTTTTCAATAAGGAAAAAATTATAAATAAAAATACACAAGAAAAACAGTAGAATTATCTGCAATCACTTTTCAGTTACGTGAGATACACCAGATTTCAAGTCATCTCTCTAGAATATTTTTAACCTTTCTGTTGGGGAGCAGCAGAGTCCTCATTAATGAACAGCAAAGCTGAATGAAGAAATCTGATTTAGGAGACAAAGTAGCATGGCATCTTTGGAAACTGCAGAGCTTGTGTAGCAAGACACATGTAGGTGTAAAACCAGTTACTCTGAGTAGCACAAGCTAAAACAAAGGTCAAAAAACTCAAAGCCACAATGATTATCTAATTACTATCTCGGGAAAATAACTTACAGTCTTTTGAAACAAATGCCATAAAGTAAAACTCACCTGAGGCTTTTTATAAACCTATGTGTAATTCCTTAATAGTTAGAGAAACCACCTCATCTGTCCCTTTTGATTACAGATCCATTTGTGCATGACTGTTACATTAATGCAGGTGGACAACTGAGACTTTAAATACAAGACTAAGAATATCCAGTTATGACTCCTACAATGTTGCCAAAGCCAGCTTTATCACACAGCCAAAATACAAAAATAGAACTCAACTGAACACATAGCAGTGACGGTGGGGCTTCCAGTTCTGAATTTGCTGATTCTTAGAAATCAAAAATTTAAAGCAGTTCTCTCTTGCCACCAGCAGCTGATTAGATCCTCTGCGTCTAAAAAGCAATCTAAGCCAGGAAACCTTACCTTCCAATCCTGACCCATTTCACTTTCTCAGCAACACAAAACCTTTGTGAAAGTCAGTAACCCTTTACTCACAGCTGTTAGGCCTGCCACAAAAGGGTTAAGTTTTGCCCTAAAGCACATGTTTTCAGAAAAGCTCACAGGGAGAATATCCATACAGGAATCTTGAGGTTTGCATGACCTGCTCGTAGCTCTGAAAAATCCCCACACACACTCTTTCCTGCAGGAGTTCCCCTTGCGTTTAAGCAAACATTACAAAAATACACCTTTTTATACACATCTCCATGCCACTGCCACTTACCTTTATTAGGCTATACATCAAACTGAACTTATACCTACTTGACCAGGCGGCATTGATGATTCTCCTGTTCCTCTACAGATTGGACAGGAGTAGAGGGCACAGATTGTGTCTTCACGGACATTAGTACATTGAGGCTCATGCTACAGCTAACCAGAACTCCCCTGAACAGCCTTAAAGCCCTGCCTTTCAGCCACCTTCCAGACTAAAGTCCACTACAAGACTGCAACGTGGAGAGGCCAAACTCCATGCATTCTTTTCCCCCTTATGAGCAAAGGCAAGAAGCACAAAGCACTTTGCCTGAGCACTCAGCATGAACAGACAATAGCTACATGTCTTCACGTTCGACAGTAAGACAGTCCTCATCTATGGACTGCACTGTCTTTCCAAGGACCCTGCTCTTCATCAGCTTAAAATCCTCATCCACCAGGCCTAATCAGAGCAGCTGAAGTGCTTTGTGGGTTTGTTATTTGGTTGGTGGGTTTTGGCTTTTTTCCCCCTAATGCAGTTATCACAAAAGGCAAGGTCAGTGGACAACCCAACAGCAAATAAGTGTGATTCAATACCTTGCCCGTGACAGAGGCCAATACATGAAGGCGGTTTACTAGATGGAGCAAGAAGCCTCAGTAAGAAATTATGCAACACACTGCCCTTTCCTCAAACCTTTACCTGTTAAGAGATTGGGCTATGTTTGAAACAAGTTCTTTAGCTAAAGCAAGTCTGAACATTTCCACTCATAAGTGCTTGATCTTTTCTGAATCCCGCTCAGCTCTTAGCCTGAGCGCTATTATGTGGTAGTGAATTTCCACAGATTAGACATCATGTGAAAATACTTTAAAATCATTATTCAGTTTGATGCCTATCAGTTTCACTGAATTGCATTCACCTCAACTGAAGAATACATTCCAGCTCCTTCATCTCTGCACAGCAGTCTTCCTCAGGCTTGGCACCCAGCATTGTTGAAAAGCAGAGGAAAACTGAGCCCACCCAAGTGATGCTTATTCTGCATTCCAACCATCGCAGTGCTATTCTCACTCCTACATGGTCTTCCATGCCATTTCCTTCCTAAGCACAGCTCCCAGGAGGACACTCCAGAGAGGATGTCTCGTGTCATTCCAAATATGAAACAGCCTGCATTTGGCCCTCTCTGTCTGTGCATATTAGCAACAAAACCATACATGAACTTCCTGACAATGAAAAGAACAATTTCCAAGTCTTGAAAAAACAAGGGAGCAAAAAAGAGAAAATATTAAGTAAAAAAGATTCAGTTAGACAAGATGTTACATGTGAGCAAAACAAGCAAACAGTTCCTAGGAAAGGAAAAATGGTGAGATCTCAGAGTACCCACTTGCCTTAAACAAGGCAGGGCCTGACTTGCATTCTGTAGCAATTTTACCATGCTACAGAATACATGGGACAGTGGATCGCACAGGGGTCTGCTTCATTTTGAAGTCGTGGCTTGAAATATGTTTTTCATCTCTCCTCCACCAAGCTTCACTAAAGCATTCAACATCACAGTATCCAAGAGTCTATACACTTATGGATTCATCTCAAATCCCCAGTAAGATGGGCATTAATCATATTTCACAACCAAGGAATGAAGAGCAAGAAACAGTAACAACCTGAACACACTCACACAAAAAACACGTGGCAGAAATTAGGTGTCCTCCTGACCACAAGCCATCCTTCCCCTCCACCCAGCTGTAAAGGTACTTCAATTTTAAAAAGTAACACTCTTCCTACTACAGTTACAGACCTAGCCATTTCTAAGGAAAAGCCCTCAGGTAGGGGAACTGGCCTGGAAACAGGATGTAAGATTTCATGCCCTAAGGCATTAGCTGTTTGCACAGATTACATACATAGTTCCTTTGGCAGTCCTGCATAAAATGAATTTCAGAAGATTGTATTTACCCAGTAACTAGTGATTTGATAAATCATAAATGCCAATAAGCACTGACTCTTCCCAAAGCTCAGAGTGTCATACAGAAAGGAGATTATCTTCCTAACCAAAGCCTTCCAGCAAGGAAATGAATATACCCAGCTTCAGAACCTGAAATTTACTCTCAAAACATTAACTGAGTCTAACAGTTGAGAAAATCTGCTCTATTATGACAATTCCAGTTCCTGACAATCCCAGTCAAAAGAGCAGAGATGAGTGGAAAAGGTGTCAAGACAGATCCCCATTTTTAGCATAAGAATTCTACCCTCAGTCTGTATTATATGCAGGCTCATTTGAGGCCCTTACATGTTGTATTTCTCCCAGCGACATGAAAGTCGGAGTGTTTTAGCCACCACTATGTTACTGTTGTCACTCTGTGCTGCAGAAGCAAGGCCATTGATAACAAATGCACAACATGGTTATTTCATCAGGATCTAACCTCCAGAACTATTTCTTGGGATGACACTGTGATATGGTGACAAATGAAAACTCTGAGTCTAGTTTTCAGTGGATACTCTGCAAAACATAGATGTTTTAACAGGTTAGGGAGCTCACCTCCAGAACAATAATCAGCCTCCAGGACTCACAAGCATCAAATCCCCTTGGAACAACTGCCAAAAAATACAGCTGCATTTTATTTTGCTACTGTTCAAACAGTTTTCTTCACTTTTTTAAAAGCACTTTATATGCCACACTAGCTGCCGCAAACTCTTTCTCAAAGCCAGCTCTAGTATCATTCAGGCCAGCATGCTGAACAAAAATTATTCATTCTATCTGACTTGATTTGTTCTGCTCTGGAACAGAAAGCAGGTAGACTTGCAAAGGACTACACCTCTTTCGAGGCTATAGTTTATTTCCCCTACGTACTACACCACATGATTGTATTTAGAGTGGATGGCAGAGATAAGAATTCACGGTTTGTTGGCTGCAAAGCAAGTGACTTAGCAGCAGCCAAAAAACAACTTGAAACAGACTGGAGAAGCACGCAAGGTCATCTCTAGTTCAGAAAGCTGGTTTGAAGAGGCAGCAGGTCTTGGCATGTAACTCATCCCCTCCTGAGCCTATGCCTTGTTAATATTAAAGATGAAGATATCCATTGGCTGCACTTTGGAACTCTGCTGGCCCTGCTAAAATGCATTCCCATGGTTGCAAGAGCACTGGTTGCCTGGGAAGAAACGAAAAGCGAAAAGCTCCTGAAACCACAGCTAAGACCTAGTAGCTTAAATGCTGACTTAACACCCAGAAGCTAAATCACACTGTATGCCAAGCACTGCTGAGATATAGGTGCTTTCTGCAGTGACTTGCTAGAAGGTGAAGAAAAGAAAAAGTTGTATTAAATGTGACTTGACAATTGAAAGGTATGAGCAAAAGACCAGCTGCTGGGTACCAAACAACTGCACCTCTAAACTGGATCTCAACAGTGAGTTTGGGAGAGGACACAAAAGCCAGCAGTACACCTGCATCACCCATCTGAGAAACAGTTAAAATATGGGTGGATAAAACAAAGTGGTGGAAGAAATAACCTGACAGAATAGAGGGTCACGAGAACCACTTAACTTTAACATCACAATTATTGCAAGAGCAGGTTCATCAGGAAGGATTTCACTTGGATTATGGCTGAGCAGGCCTCTTGTGGATTATACAGAGAGTATGGCTACTTCAGCACTGATAGAGCAGAATTTAGACTGCTTCACCAAATGGCATGTAAAGGGCACTAGCTTAAAAGTTTAATTGAACTTTTCTTCCCAGGAACTCTTACTGAATTCTTCAGGGTCACTCCCATTTCACTGACACCCTGGCCACTCAATTCTGTCAATGTTGGCCTACTATAACACAGAGACCACCACAGACAGGGGCAGTTTTTCAGGTAAGTGGTTCATATATTCTCAAAAAATTCCAGTAGTGGGACCAAAAGAATGCAGCCTGACTCAGTATCAGGGCATTCCTGGCTTTCTTACCTGCTGTCTGATGCTTCAGTAAGGATTCATTGCTTCATCTTATGTAGGCCCTTTATCCCAGTTCCTTCTCTGAATCTGTAAAACAGAGATGCATACCTCTGAAAAGCTTTCCTTGGCACAGAACTACCTACATGTGAGGGATGATTTTTTTCAGTGGACAATATCCACCTGGCATCTCTCTGATCTAGGTCAGCCTTGCCAGACTTGCACATCATTTGCACACCCTGACACCTGCCAACGCAACCTCCTGCCCATTAGCACTCAATCTTTTACTCTGCTCTGTGCAGTGTGCTCAAGCTCAGAGCCAGATGCAGTTCAGTATTCGCTGTTCACCTGTTCCAGAGGCTGCTCACTAGTCCTACAGTGGGAAGCATACTTTGCACTTGAGAGAATATCCAGGCTGGCAGAGAACTTCCCATTAACCCCTGCTGAGCCCAACACCAGAGAAGTAGTGATTCTTCCCTTCCAACCCTGCCTCTCTGCCACTTATACTCTGGTTCCTTCAACACACGTCCTGGCCCAGACTTGTTCCACTTTGCAGCTCCTACTCCAGCAATGCCCTTCTTGCACAGATACTGCCTTCGCACCCCCTAACTCTCCATCACCCAGACACGGCTACACCCTGCGTGTTCCAGACTCCGCTGCCGCTTCCGTGCCTGCGCTGCTCCCCGACACGGGTCTCTCCCCGGGAAGCAGAGCTCCCTAAGGCCCTGATGGCTGAGGCAGCGGCACTGCCACCATTCCCCGGCGCCGAGACTGTGGCCCCAATGCCGCCCGCACCCGGCCCCGGCCCCACCGGGCTGACCCCCTCCGCGGCCCACGGTGCGACCCGCCCGGACCCGCTGTCCTGGGGGCACTCCACAACCCCTTGCCACACACGTGGGCAACAGGGCCACACCCCAACGCCCAGAGGGCGCCGCCCGAAGCCCGCCCGGGAAGGCCGGAGAGGCCGGGGGCGCAGGGGGCCCCGCCCGGGGCTCGGTACCCAGTCGGTCGCGTTCCCCGCTCCCCGCCCCCGGAGCCCCAGCCCGGCTCTGACCCGGTCGGGCTCGGCTCCACCGGGGGTCCCAGTGACTTTACGGCCGGTTCGGCCCCGCCTCGGGCCCGCCCCAAACTTTGCCCCCGCCCGGCCCCGGCCCCGCTCTCTCGCCTCAGGCCGCCATTTTGCTGCGGGGCACGCCGGGTAATCCGGCGGAATCCCCACGCAGCGGCGCGCCTGCGTCATCGGGCGGCACGCGCGGGGGGCGGGGCCGGGAGCGGGGAGCGGGGAACCGGGAACCGGGAATGGGGAACCGGGAATGGGGATCAGCTCCCGGCCCTGCCTCTGCCCACGGACACCGCTTCCAGTGCCCGGGGGCAGCTCCTTCCCCCTTCCGGGTGTCCGGGTTGCGGGAAACAGCACGTACCCCAGGCTGTCGGCGGGGAAGCACCGTCGCAAGCGTAGGTGCGGGGAGGGAGAGGAGGAGAGCGGTGAATGGAAAACCCGCCCCAAACCCCACAAAGACAGCTCCCGAAAGGAGAGGAGCTGGGGGCGGCGTGTACCAGTCAAAAGCTAGTCAAACCCTGATTCTTCCACTCTATTGTTCTAGTCTTGGGACTGTGAAAGGTCAGTACATTTTAATTTTGAACCAAATTGACTCATTTATTCCACTCTGAGCTCATTCAGGTACTTTTTCCATTGCTTCTCACGCCCGATGCATAGACTTACCCTCTGCTTCCCTTTCCTGTTATCCTTTCTTTCACCAGCATCTCATGAATAGATCACACACTCAGTAAATAATGGAGCCTAGTCCAGAGGAAATTTGCCTGGTCCAGGAAAGTCCCGGTCGTATTTGCATGATGTTCTCCAAGGTACTGTTGCGTTTGCAAAGCCTTCGGATTTGCATTCAGGTAGTACCAGTCTCGCAGCACTGCAAACTCTGCCCAAATGGTGCCCTCTCTTACACAATAAGAGACAGGTGCTCAGCAGGACCCACTCCCCTGACCTTGGGAATATTGTGCAAAAACGTCTGCTGTGCGCCCAGCAAGTGCCATCTGCACCACACCACGCGTCAGCCAGGGATATTTCAAGAAAGCCCTCGGTACTTGTGCCCCCATAAATTCTCCAAATCCTCCCTGTGCCGGAGTCAGATAACAAGCAGGAGGACAATGGCTCCAAGAATCCAGGCTGCCCATCTGCTCTGCACTTCCAGATTCTTGCTTCCACAGCACCAGCTGATGAAATTTTCATAGCTGATGGGGTTTCTCATTTCCACTGGGCCTTGCTGCCTTGGAGCCTTCACAGTTGTGGCCTGTTCAGGTTTCTGTGCACTGATGGCAGCAATGATGAGAGTACTTTGCTTTCTTCTGGTGACTTGTCTGAGTAGGATCGTGAAGGTTTTTGTAAGTTTAGGTGAAATAAGCCCTGCACGAAGGAGAGAGTTTGATTTTTCAGATGGCCTTGTCATTTACTGCTTCCATTAAACTCAACTCTTCTGAAAATCAGATCCCAAGGTCAGACCGCCAAAGTGAGACAGGAACCGGACTTGGGCTGGCTGAGCACCAGTCACCGGCTCTGAGCACCAAAAAACACTCTCTCCTCAGATCCCAAAGGCCTTGATTCCCAATCCTTCTCCCTCTCCACATATATCCTCCCTGCCTTGCCCCATATCCGGTATGCTTGTGAGCCAGACTCCTCACTGCCCTGAGCCCAGAGATGTGGCATGATGCGGAAACATAACGTTAGGTTACATTACGTTCATTTATATAACACCATTAATACCAAAGCGCAGCTCCCTGCTAGAGCCAGTTGCTCACTAAAGCCTCTGAAGTTCAATTAACAAGCACCAGGTAATCTAACACTTGACTCCCAATAATCCTTTTATTTTAAGGGACCTCTGGCGGATGTAAAGCCCTCAGCAAACAGTCCTGGAAGTACATTTGAGATTCTCTCAAATACCAACTGAATTTATAACCCTTAGTGGAGAGCAGGGAGGAATCTCTTCAAAATACTTTCCAGCTGGCAGCACTTTATATAGACCTTTGTAACTGAATAAAAGGAACCCCTGGAGGGGCAGGTGCCACCCTGTGGAGGGACAAATCCCTCTTAAGTGCCTATGGTCTTGGCTAGTGAAAAAGCAGATGCCAGAAATAATGTCTCCCCACCAGAAGAAGGCAGTGCAGGCTTGGTCCTCTCAAGTTTCCCACGAAATCAGGTCAAGCAGGGAAGATGGTGGGTGCTGGACCACCCCTTGGTGGCTGACTTGGAGGCTGTCACCTGCCAGAGAGCTGCATCAGGTCCCATTTTCTCCAGCCTGGATGCTGCAGTGCTGAAGGGATACACATAGGAAACACCTCCCCCAATACTTCCCTAACTCCAGAGGATTCCCCAGGAGACCTCAGCTGGGAAACCCTCAGCGGTTCCATGGATGGGCTGAGCCCACCAAACCCAAAAAGCCTGAGACTTAGTTTGAGCAGAATTTTTACTCTGGGATATGCCAGTACAAGAGGAGCTCAGCACTCAAAACTAACAGCATTTCAGGAACAATAAGATCAGTGAAACACAGCCAGCCTGGGACAGTCAAACAAGTCTGTGGATGCCGGATTGGACAGCCAAATACATCCTGCCAGTATGCCTGGAGCATACACCTACCAGAAAAATACACCCCACCAATAAAACAGTTGCTAACAACATACCCACGTGTATAATTCAGTCCATTCCACTACATAATAGTGAGGGTTGGGGCTCAATTTTGAGCTGAATTGAGATGCCACATACAAAAAAAGCCTGGAGTCTTTTCACAAGCAAACACTTTGCTGTCAGGATCCCCAGTAGCCGTGGCTGAAGAACAGAACTGTGGTGACCCATCCCAACACAAAGTGCTGTTTGTCTTATGGGACTGCCTAGAGGCACCCATCGTGGTTGGGATGTAATTGTGCTGGGCACTGCACAGAAAGACAAGCAGACACTATATCCTGCCCCCGAGGCTTGAACCTCTGAATCTCTTGAATCTCTCTCAAAGCCTTTCTGGCAATACATAATGGAGGATGAAGGCAGAACTGGAGAACAATGACAGAAACCCACCATTGCAGTACCCCAGAGCTTGGCATGGCTGGGTGGTTTCATGCCATCACAGGGTTTGAGCAGAGCATGATGCACAGCCTACACCTGTACTTCAGACATATAGAGGGGCACCTTCCCCTAACGTGTATACTTGAAAAATACACTGCACATCAACACTTGCCCATTACAGTTGCTGCCTCCACGTGTTTTGTATATTTATAAATGCGTATGTATAAAAATAGAATAAAATAAATACATATCAGTGACCCCTACTGGCCATTTCTAACTAGCCACAAAATTGTACAGCAACAGCGAGCTCTTGCCTCTTGCCCTGGTGCAGTATTTCAATGTGGGCAGGGAGTGCAGAGCCTGGCAGTGGTGGATTTGTTCTCTTTGCACTCACTTTGTGCCGGCTGCATCGCTCCTTGGGGCAGGCAGCTGAAATTGGATTTTCTGACCTCAAGTATTTGGTTGTGGCATCCCACTCAATTCTCTGCTCACCGCCAGCTCCACACCATCACCCCAGCTCTTGCACTGAGCCCTGCACAGGTGCCTCCAGCTCTCACTCTGTGTGGCTGTGACTTATACAGGGTATTCTTCCAGAAAAGTTCAGTTCCTAGCTGGGACTCACATTGCAGACACAACTGCTCCTTTAGGTGTGCTCCCTACAGAAGGAGCTGCCCAGCACCACACAGTTTCTCCTCTCAGCAGCTTCACCTGAGCCCTGCCAACATTCACTGTAAAGCTTTTGCCCCAATGGGTGCTAAATCCAGCATGAGTGCTGCTGTGCAACAGAGGCTGAAGGGCACTCCCATAGCAGTGATTTACCCTAGTGAAAGAGTGGAGAGAATATGCCTGACAGGCAGGATGGCTACTCCAATGCAGGGCAAAACACCATGGAAAGCAAAGGCTGCAGTCACAGTGTCAGCCTCAGACCAAAACTCAAGGGGCTCTGCCTCCCTTCCCCTTCTCAAAACTTGTTTAGCTTGTCATGCTAATAAAGTGTTTGAAATGAACTGAGTTCAAAGTGTGGGTAGAGAAAGGGGGAGGATGTCTCACAGGAGCACATGTGGAGGCGGCAGAGGGGTTAGGTGTGACACCAGGTCTCCTCCACGTGTGCAGGCAGATGGGGCTTCATCCAGGTTTGGGCAGTGTTCCCCGGCAAGCAAGGGGAGGACACCACACACTGGGGTATTTGGGTTGGCACTTCACCACGGTTCACGAATGGGGAGGGAGGTAG
Organism: Sclerurus mexicanus; assembly: GCA_013396755.1. Classification (NCBI taxonomy): domain Eukaryota; kingdom Metazoa; phylum Chordata; class Aves; order Passeriformes; family Furnariidae; genus Sclerurus; species Sclerurus mexicanus. The sequence goes on from VWZF01002698.1 coordinate 580,158, forward strand.
CTGACACCCCAAGGCCTTTGAGGGCAGAGCAGGGACTCACAGACTCTTCCAGGTAGAGGTACATGGCTGTGTGTTGTCTCCCAAGGAGCTCTTCTGCATGCCCACCGTGTGCCTCAAGCTCACAGAGATCTTTCTGGTGAAATCTGCAGCGCGGTTCTCCCTGAGCAGCTCTCGTTGTTTATAGGGACGGGTCCAGGCAAGCCGGGGAGGAATTACCTTTCCCTAGGACACACTTGGTGCTTGGCTGAGCACACTGCTTCTCTGCTTCACGGGAGCTGCTGAAGGCCAAGGAGACAGTCAGTCTGCAATTAGCCTTCCCCCCAACACTCGTCCACATCCCCTGGGGCTGCTAATTATGGACTCCTCTGCAGCCAGGGTTCAAGTCTTTCTAAGCACAGACCATAGTTTCAAAAAATGACCTTGAAATTCTCTACAACAGGTTTGCCTGCCAGGTTTCACTGCAAACACCAAGATACACCAACCTCTGTAAATACCCAGGAGCAAGCTCAGAGGCAAGCACCAAGAAAGCTCAAAAGATTTGCTTCAAGGTTCTCCCATTAAATGCTTGCATGCTCCCAGTAAGATTAGGAGGTTTCATTGCTAGAGCTGCCAGCTGGAAAGGCAAAGGGAGACAGCATAGCTGAAGACAGGCTTCGAGGCACCCACGGGTGTGTGCCAGCAAGGGAAAACCTGGCAGACATCTCCTTCCCACTTCAGTCCTTCTAGGCGTCCTCCCAGTAGCAGGAGGAGGTGGGGGGAATGGGCACAGCCCCTGAAGTCCGTGCCCTTGGGACAGCCCTGACATTCACTGTCATACATGCTTGTGGAGGGAAGCCAGAAATCATTGGGCAAAACAAGATCCTACACCTCCTCAATAAACTCATGGGGGTTCTTTGAGGGAGTTGATTCAACCTGTTGAGCTGTGGGGACTCAGGTAAAACATCTTTTCTCTCATCGCCCTCCATACATACCTCCATTTCTTTCCCTCCCTCTTTAAGTCTATGTCCTTTTGCCTCCAGTATTTAATCTTTTTCCTTTTTTTTTCCTTTTTTACTCCCAGGTGGCTTTGTCTTGTCTTCGATTGAAGCACTGAGGATGTACTCAGGGAATCCGTATCTCAAAATAACGTGTGACTTAAGTTTATATTTCCAGCTACTCACAGCAAGTTTGGAGGCTGTCAGGTACTGAGCTCAAGCCCATTGCAATGACACATGCATTCCCCCACACTCAGAGGGCCTGTTTTAGTGGAGCAGCCCAGCAGGCATTCTGATTTTAGATAGTCCCAGCAAAGCAGATGCCTGGAGGCCAGTGCAGGGTGCAGACCACCCCTCAGGAAGCAGCAGCCCTGATGATGAGGTGCTCCCTGCAGTTGGCTCAGAGAAGAGGAGAGGCAAGCTGATGATCAGAGGCTTAGCTCTGAACACCTGGTTATTGCTTCTCCTGGACATTTCAGGCACCACTGGAGCATCCATACAGTCTATCCTGCTTTGGCATTGGTGATGGAAAATGTATGCTGGGCTACCTCTCTGCCCAGTGGATATGTATGGATGGTGCCTCCTCATGCCCAGCATCCTTCTTCTTCCAGGAGTGGGTCTGCACAGCTCAGGGGAGGGTATGAGCATTGCCGTGCACAAAATTACCGAAGAACCTGCCCTTGTGGAAAGGTGCTACTTATTCCATGGCCTAGAACTCATATTCAATGCCCTGGAGCAAGAGGGTTTATAGCTCTTTGGAGTTCATTCCTATTTATTCTCATTGTCTATATAATGTCTGGTCAGGTTTTTTTAATGAACGCCTTTTCTTGTTACCCAGTGGCAATGAGTTGCCTGGATCATGAGTGTTTAGGATAAAAGTGATCCTCCCTGTCATTCATTTTGATTGCACTTATTTCTCATTTTGCCTTATGTCCTGCCAGGTTGCAAAAGAAGCAAATAAAAGAGGCTCATGCCAAGCCTAGGCAGTGTTCTCAGAGACTCCAGGGTAACAGGAATGTGACATTGGGCTTGGGTAGCATTCCTGAAGACTTTGGGAAAACAGAATACATCCTGGGGTAAGCCAGAGTGGCTACCCTTAATGCAGTACTGAAATGTAGGAAGGTGAATCCGAGGGCAGCTCCCACTCACTGAGGCACCCCTTGCAGAGCCACCAGGCTAAGGGAATTGGGTACTTCTCTCCCCAGTGGCATTTCCAGTGACCTCAATCAGACCACGGAAGGTTTGAAGGGCTTTTGGAGGCTGAACAGCACTTTTGCTACCAGAGAGCAAAACTTAGAGCAGGATGACACAGGATAGATTCACCAAGACCACAGCTTGTCCTTTTCTCCATCGTCCCCCAGATGATGCACTGTTGTCTGCCAGCCCAGCCACGCTCCAGGAGAGTGGCAGCTCATTGAGCTGGTGCAGATTAGGAGAGAAGAGCCAGGGGGCTTTCCACCTTCAACCTTCACCCTCTCCCTGCTTCTCTTTTGCCCGCCCCCTCCACTTCCCTGCTGAAGGCACAAACACCTACTGCCCATGGAAGCTATTTCTAAGCAATCCCGGGCATCTGGGGAATGAGGCTCTGAACAAATATCGGAGCCTGCGTGTGCAGAGAGTGCACACACACACGCATACACACACACACACACACGTTTAGCCACAGTGCTGCTGCAAAGTCAAATATAGACCTTGTGGAAGGGGAACAATGGCCGGGGTTGGGTTACATGGCTGTAGGGCCAGCGAGCTGCTGTTTGTTGTGGGCTGGGGTGGAATGGGAAAAGCAAGGGGGGTGGGATGGGGGAGAACATTTGTTTTAACCTAGAGACCCCGGGCTGGTGCTGTGCGTAAGGCGGAGAGGGTAACCCAGAGCAAGAGCTGAAGAGGATGATCATTCGAGTTGTCAGCTCAGAAGTGTTTACAGTCTTTCTCCATCTGGTTTGTGCTGCTTTTCTGTCTCTCTCAAGAGATTAGAGTGGGCAGGAAGGGGTGAATTTCTCCAGGATTCTGCACAAGGAAGAGGTCCTTTGTCTCCTTGCTCCAGGGAAGGACCCTCAGGGTAGGAGAAGAGGCAACATCACCTGTTCCCTCAGCCCAGCATCAGCTTCTTGCCCCCGATGTCTGGCTGCCTCCAAGGTGCAGGTTTCAGACGCCGGAAGAAAGGGAAGCAGCTCCAGCTGGTTTTGACAGGTAATTCCTCCCTCTGTCTGTGAGCAGTGATGGTGTGTTGGAAGGATGGCAGGGGAGGGAGTCTGTGTCTGGCATGCATTGGAAGGGGAGACCAATGCAGAGGTCGCTCCAGTTCCCACTCTGGATCCTGCTTTGTGTGATTTCCTTTACCAGAGGGAAAAGCTGTGGCTCTTATGGCTAGGAAAAAATCCTTCCTAATTCTGACCCAGCAGCTGTTCCATCCGAGACGCCTCTGGGGATGGCATGGCAGGGATCAGGGCCCAGTAGAGCAGGGTCTAAGCCAAGCACAGGAATTCCCTCTTCAACACCCTTTTCTTGGGTCTGCAATTAGAACTGTGCTGCTTGAATCATACTGGGAAGCCCAGGGTCTGATGTAGCAAGCCTAGGACTTGGGATTGTGCCTGGAGATGAGACAGGAGTCCTTCAGTGCAGAGCAAGGAATGCATCCAAGGTCCACATTGCTCAGGGTTTCCTTTTGGTCCCTTCTCCCTTCTCTGTACTCACCTTTTTTGTTCCCATCTATTCCTTCCTGCTTCTGTCTGTGCCAAACCCCCAAAGCCATTTCCTCAGATAGGCCCATATATCCTCTTTTGAAATCCCACCCTGGTTTGTGTTCTTCATTCCCCTTCTTCGACATTCAGATCTTCAGCAACAAACTTTACCTTCTCAGCCTGGACAGCCCTCACTTCATGCCATGGCTCTCACCTCCAAGAAAAGCAGCAAAGGGAGAGACACAGGTCCCATTCCGCAGACTGTAACCTAACCCCATCTCCCTCTGCCACAGCGCTCATGGTGTGGCAGATACTACTGTGTGGCAGACACAGATACTAATGCATATCGACATAAGCAGGGACCCCTCTGCAGGTGTCCTCCTATCTGCTCCTTCAAATGCAGACATAGCATCCAGGGGGCTTTCTTTGGCACGTTCAACCAAGTGAGGTTTAAGAGCACCCAGGCACGGCTGCACAATGACACTGCAGTACAGCATGGTCAAGGCTGGGGCAGATCTCAGCAGAGGAGTATAGGAGCAGGTGAGGATGTTGCAGGAGGTGGTGTTGTATCTGATAGAGTCAGTGTAGGTAGCAGGATTTCAAGGAGGAGGTGAGGATGAGGCTGTGCAACCTACACTCAACTTTGGAGGTGTTGCTAGTAAAACCTTGGCCTCCAACCATGACTGGCAAAGGCAAGGCAGGGCATTGTGGGAGTCAGAGGAAAAAGGTGGATCCCCCCAGGTCCTAGAGCTGCAGTGACTGAAGCAGATGCTGCCTGGTTTTAAAGCAAGTACCAGGAGCTGTGCTTTGGTCTCAGCCTCCCCCTCTCCTTTTTGCTGTAAACCCCAGATATGGTAGGAATCGGTTCAAAAGCAGGCTGAGCTGATTGTGAAGGATTGGAGGCTAAGAATGGATGAAGAACCACAGAAAGCGTCTCAGAACAGAACTGGTGCACACCTGTCTCATAAATACATGAAAAGCTGATGGAGCAGTGTGAGCAGCAGGTTTGGACTTCTCTCTCTGTCCCTCGGGGAACAGTTAGGTAGGGTGATGGAGACAGGAGAAGGCAGCAAGGAACAGTGCTGCTGGGCAACAGGAGAGCAGGAAAGAGGCAGGAAGAAGGCAGATTCTACAGCAGTGGGCAGGGTGGTAAGCCCCCATTTTATTGCTCAGTTGTGTTCTCCAGACCTGCCAAGGATGGAGCAAGCAGGGGTCCACAGTCAAAGCCAGCGGTGAGCTGGGCTTTGATGGGGCTGCTGGTTGTTGGGCTCTCCTGAAGTCCTGGGGCCTGCAGAGCCACCCATGGCTGCCACAGGGTGTGTGATGCTGATGAGGGGGTCAGGAACTGCATAGGGCAAGGGGAGGAGGGTGGGCTAGAGAAGGTGAGAGCAGGGATGGGTTGAGCTTTGTCTAGTGAGATGAGATGAGATAGAATGCACTAAGTGCCTGTAGCACATAGTTCTTCTTCCTAGTGGAAAACAGCAAATCTCACAGGGTGCAGGGGTAGAAAAGGGCTGGCTGAGGTGAACTTGTAATCTAATTAAGGATTGTTAGGACCTTTGAGGGTGACAGATACGATCTTGTCAAGTAGCAGAAAGGCCATGCAAGGTGAGGAAGAGAGCAGGCAGCTGTTCCTTCTGAAGATGTGACAGCCCAGACACTCTCCCAGGGCTGTCTTATTGTTCACCGAGGTGCTGGTGTCCACGGCTTGTGAGCCGCAGCCATAGTGCTGGGGACCACAGCTTTCGCTGGATGGCTTCTTTCCTGTGGGGCAACCACTCCACATTGCACCTTTAAGGATGGGGCTTCTTAACCCCGACAGTTTGGCAGGGGAGGTGTGTTAGTGGCCCCCGAAGACATCAGGGAGGGGCTGCGGGAGGCATTTTTGATTATTATTATTATTATTTCAGATAATCTGAGGGAAACGAAGGCGCAGCTCACCGGGCTGAGCCCATTTGTGCGAGCGGCCCGAGGCTGGGAGGCGGAGTGCCCCGCGGCAGCCTGGCCGCAGCGGGACCCGTCCTGCCCACGCCGGGGGGCGAGCGCTGCACCCCCCGAGCCCCGGGCGGGGGTCTCCCCAGCAAGGCCGCGTCCGGGGAGGAGACGGGCGGCGAGCCCGCCATCCCGGGACACCCCTGCATCCCCCGCGGGTGGGTCCCGGGGTGGGCGCCGGCGAGCCCNGGAAGGGCGGCGGCGGGGCAGGAGCGGCGCGGCATCCTCCGGGTTCGCACCCCTGCCCCCGGACACCCGGTCCGCTGCGGTCCCGGTAGCCCTCAGGCTGGAGACAGTGTGTGATACTCCCCGTCCTGGGGCTGTCCCTGGTAGCCTCCCACCATACAGAGGTCCCTAATGCCCCCGAGGCGGAGGTTAATAGACCCGGAGGCGTCCTCGCAGCCCCTGGAGGGCTGGTAGCCCCCAACTCGGCGAGGCAGAGGCGGAGGAGTGGGACAGGGGGAGCTCCCTCTCCCGTGTCCCTGCGACCCAAAGCCAGGCCTGCCCGGGTGGGAGCTGCTCACACCTCTCTTGGGCACCAGCTGCCCCCCAGGGATGCTGGGGTCCGGGGCGGCCCCGCGGGAGCAGCGCCCGTGGGATGGCCGCGTCAGGATGTCTGAGAGGCTGCGCTTCGAGTGGGGAGCCATGGGGGAAACTGCCTTTGCAATGACATGTGGTCGGAGGTTACGCTCCTCGTAGTCCTGGAGGAACATGATAGTGGTTTCAGCCCTAAATTATTTCATAAGTTTCATAGGAATTGCTTCACCCGCCCCTGAAATGCAGCAGCTGTTTGCCACTGCCCAATGTTTAGGGGCAGGAGGCAAAGGAGGGTCCTGCGAGCATGGTGACAAGGGAACTGTGGGGAGGGAGAATGCAGTGATACATGCTGGGATTTGGCTGGGGCAGTGACAATAAGGTCCTGTAGCCCTGCTGAAAATGCTGCATCCTTCATGGGTGATGGTTTGTTTGCTGGAGAGATGCTTAGAGCAACATCCTTGCTTTTGAAAGCTATTTTGTCTGGTTCAGACAGGTGAAGCTCTTAGCAGGGACCCCAAAACCCTTTCCTGCAATGCATGTGTATGTGTAGGTGGGTGGGAGGACTTCTGTCCCCATCTGAGAAGTCTTTCATGCAACTCTGAGGCCAGCACAACCTTCCTGAGCTACAGAGTCAAGCTGAATGTGGAATGGCCCCTGTTCATCACACCCACGCAGCTGGATAGAGTCTGCTCCATACCTTCACCGTTCTCCTAGCAGAACTGTTTAACCCCTCCCATCTCATTACAGTAATATATTTATGATATCACCTTCGAATTTCCTGCCCTTAACAACCCTAGAAGGCTGGGAGGGAATGAAGCATTTTTGGAAAGTATTTAATGTTACTTCGAGAGGGCAGGAGGCAGTCGGAAAATGGATGGGTGCAGGAACCTTGGGCTGACGGGGCTCTCTGCAGGACAGCTGAGGAAGAGGACTGCACCTAGTGAGAGGTGTGTGTTCACACAGCTGCAGTCAGCTCTGGTGACTGTCACTTCACTCTTGGACAATGAAAGAGGGCTACTGTTTACCACCTACTCATCTGCTAGATCTTACTTGACTCCGTGCTCTCCTGCAGGGAGGAAAAGCAGCCTGGGTGCTGTAAAAAAGACTCAGCCCATCTATTCATTCAAACATGCACAGGAGGAACCTTGTTTAACACAAAGCTGAAGCCTCCCAGATCTAGGGAGGGAAGATGAAGGTCTCCACAGGTGGGCTGGTATTTCTGAAGGTTTCTGCTCTCTTGACAGCAGCTAGGAGGGGCAGGTGCTTCAAGATGTCGTGTAACAGCCTAAGCTACTACATGCTCAAGATTGAGAGTGCACACTCAGTTCTCCTGTACACACATTTTTAAAGGCTTTTTTGTTCTTAGTCCTCCAACACTGCCTTAGAGAAAGGAGTCTGGAAGGACAGAGAAGAGTGCAGTCACAAGTCTGTACAAAACTGGATGTTTCAACTCAAAACTCCCAGGTAGCAGAGAGGAAGGGATGTGTGAAGTGAAGCTGTGGTGTGAGCCAAGGGGTTTTGCTGAGCTTGCTCTTTTTCTCTCTCTAGGTGTTCAGCTCGGTGGGGCCACACTGACCATGCTCAGGAGCTTCTGTCTCCAGCTCATGTCCTTGATTTGGATCCTCTTGGCCCATCACCAGCTTGTGCAAGGTGAGTCTCTGTAGACAAGGGTCCTACTCTTTTATGGCCATCTTACAAAACCTGTCCTTGGCATTATTGAAATGTCCTCAGTTTCCCATGCAAAATAGAGCTGGCCTGACTTGGAAGAGCAGAGAATGCTGCTTGGTCATTGATCACCTTGGGGGTGACTGGTGGCAACTGTAGAAACCCTTGCTCTGGTACCCACAGGAGTGGCAGCGCCCGAGCAGACTGACAGTGAGAGGTCCTGCTGCTCTCTCAGTTAACGTGAATGGGTTCCTGAACTGATGAGCCTATTCTGGGAGGCAGGGTGAGGGGAAAGAAGGTCCCAAAACTGAACATCTAATCCTGGATCCAGCGAGACAAAATCCCTTCACAAACATTAGTTTACTCTTCCTCTGCTCCAGATAAGCAATGAATTCCCAAAGCCATCTGCCAGGAGAGATGATTACAAATAGAAAAGGTGACCATACCCAGGCTTGGGACTGAGCAGTCCCAGGATGCTGCTCTAGCTCCACAGCGGCTTGTTTTGCAAGGCTGTTATCCTGAGCAGTGGGACCTGCTGCCTCACTGCAGCAAAGTCATGTACACAGGGGATTTCTTCCCCTGCTCGCTTTCCTAGGCAACACAAAATGCTGCTTGGGGAAAGCCTGAGCACTCCTTTTGGAACAGGAGCTTTAACCTGTCCCAGTCCAGGATGGAGGAGCTCAAGTGAGAGCGTTCATTTCCTGGCTCTGGCCTGGGATTGCACTGGGCTTCTGGAGAAACTCCCTGTTTCTTGATATTTGCTCTACTTCTACTGCTCATGGAGCCAAAGTGAACCAGCTCCCCTGTGGAGCTAAGATGCAAGCAAGTGGATGGGGGAGAGGGAAAAGTGGAGATGAAAGGGGACACCTGGCTGGAGGAAGCAGGCCAGCACCAAGCAGAGGATGAGAAGTAGCACAGCGAGGCCATGGCTCAGTTACAGCTTCTGTGGCCTTTAAATAAATAAACAGAACTGGATACCTGGCCCCATGTGATGCCCAGCCCTGCCTCCCCATGCTGGAAAAGGAGTGCAGGTAGCTGGATCCTGGGGGAGGGCAGGAGCCCCAACCAGACTGTTCTGTGTCAATAACTGCCCCTGGTGGTGGCAACATCCTAGGAGATAAAGAAGAACCATTCTTTCCATTTTCATCCTCAGTCCCTTTGTGTTCCTTGCAGTACCTGGCCCTGAGCTTTCCCACCATACTTGCTGCAAGACTTTGGGACCAAGGTCCCAGGTGGATCAGTAGCTATTACACAGGTTGTCCTAATGCACGGGCAACCCCAGCTCTTGCCCAGAAGGGCCCAAAATCTAAGGGAAACAGCAGAGAAAGGGTGGGGAAGACAACCAGAGACTGTTTACTTTTGAAGCAGGGTCCCATTTCTCAGTAAAGACAGCATTATCACTGCTTGGGTTACTGTGAAATCCTCATATCTTGTGTGGCATCCAGACACTGAAAGGAAGGTCCCCCACCTTAGAGTTCTGGGGAAGGACAGAAGGAAAAAGAAGCTGTGATCCAGCTGGGCCATGGGCAGATCTGGAGTTATTTATAGTCTCTGCTTAACCCAACTCCACGTTACCTGCTTCGTAGGTGATGACTGCAGTGAGCGCTGTAATCTTGCCCATGGCTGCTGTGACCAGGATGGGAAGTGCAGGTATGGCTTGTCTTTGGCTCTCTGCTGCTCTTGACTGTAACTGCTCTCCCTCTCTTGTTGCTGTGTCTCTGGTGCCTATACCCCTGCCCTGAGCTAAAGCACCTCCTCCTCCACTCACCTACACCTGGAATCTAAGACTCTTCTCTCTTCTTACCTGACACCCTCTGGAATGGGAGATTTTGATGGTCCCCTCCAGCCTTTGCTCCATTTCTTCCAGGGTCCCCACTTCCACATGCTGACCAGTGTTGTTCTGCTGAGCCCTTTTCATCTAGATGGGAGCCTAGAACAGCCCAGCCATGCCTGGGTGATTTGAGACAGCCTTCAGGCTCCAATGTGATGGGGAAAGTCATCAGGCAGCAGGGCAGGCATGGGGGTTGGCTGGCTTGCTTGGCCTCCTCACTGGCTGAGGTGGAGATTCTCTCCCTGGGGGCATGGAAGAGAAGAGCTGCTAGCATGCACATAACTGAGGGCACCAGGGATCCCCTCTCAGCAGCCTGGGATGTGGTGAGGATCTCTGGATGTTTTCATAATGGGCTTAACAGCAAGCTAAGGGCTACTGCAGCAGAAGTGCATGTGTGATCCCTGGCATGTCAGCTCCAGCTGGTGCCCAGATCCCACAGGTTCAAAGCTCAGGAAGACTTGGGTGTTTACCTGGCCCCCTCCCTGGCAATTTTTAGGTTGGCCATCTCCCTTTTAGAAGAGTTGATGACACCTACTCCCTGCAGGTACTGAGGGGTAGGGGTATCCATAGCCCTCTGTAAATTCAGGGCTGTCCAGGTATGAGTGCATTTTCCCAGACTATCAGGCACATGGGATCACCTCCATTCCCAGCAAAAAGCCTCTAATTAACATTTTCCTCATTACACATCTCTTTGAAACAACGTGCAGTGACAATAGCCAGCCCAGGTGTGAAAGTGCAGTCTTGGGCCAGACCAACCAAGCTGCTGTCATCACACATGGCACTGAAATGAGCCACAGCCATGAAAATGAACCGCCTTCCTTACTCTAGAAACTGTGTTGTCCTTGTTAGGTTTAATTTCATGCTGGTTTGAGTGTAGCTTTTGTTGTGGCTTGGTACCACCTCCACTCAGCTTTAATCTTGTTATCATTTGATTTCCCCCTTGGAGCTGCAGGTGGAACTAAGTGGCTGCCACTGGAACTAAGTAAAGCTTGACTTAGTCATTGCCACTGCCCTACTCTCCTGGCACCAGAAGGCTCATTGTGTGCTGCAGGTTTTACCACTGTACTGCCCTTGTGAGCTGGCTAGTAAGTCTATTCTGTACATCAGCCATGACAAGCAAGGTTTCACAGCTGGATTACAGTGCATTTCAGACAAAAACAAATGACACACATTATAATGCAAAGGGGTGCAGTGGGACACGTGGATCTCAAGGGCCTCTTGTCACTTTCCCTCAGGATGTTCAGCGTTAGGGATGGGCTTTTCTCTGCCTGTCAGACTGGGTGCACAATGAGGGAGGTGGAGGAATTGCTGAGCTAATGCAGTGTGTATATGGAGCAGCTGGCTGGAGGAAAGCAGGGGGACGTGGGCAGTAGAAGTGAAGCTGCTGAGCTCTGTTTCTGGCCTCTCATCCTCCCTGGGTGCAGAGGGTGAGTCTACTCCTGCTCTCTCTCTTTGCTTCTTTGGACAAATGAGATGCCAGTGCTTACCTCCCCTGGAGGACAGAGCCAGCAGCTCCACAGGGGGCTTTGGGAGGGTTTCTGAGTGCTGCTGTATCTGCAGTGACCCTTCATGGCACACAGCCAGCTTTTCCACAGCCCCTGATTGCATTTTGTTGTGCTGCTATGCCCTGTCCTGCAGGTGTGATCCAGGCTGGGAGGGCGAGTACTGCGAGGAGTGTGTGCGTATGCCGGGCTGTCTTCACGGGACGTGCCACCAGCCTTGGCAGTGCATCTGTCACAGTGGCTGGGCTGGCAAGTTCTGTGACAAAGGTGAGTCACAGGCTGGACATCCCAGCTGAGGGCAGAAGCCCAGCACACCCTGCATGGATATGTGAGCCAGCAGAGCCAATATAGCCAGAAGCCACCCGGGTGATGCCTCTTGGGCTGCCTGGGAGATAGGATGTTGCCTGGCTGCCACAGCTGGAACCATTCCTTTCCTGCAAAAGAGGTCGGGCTGCTGGCTGCTGCTCCCTGGCTGCATGGCAAGAGCTAGCATGACACTGGCCAGTCTCAGGAAATGGAGCAAATGAACTCACTGCATTTCTCATGCTGTGTCAGGACTCCAAGCAGCATCCCCTGCTTTCCTGGGGCTTCCTGCCTTCAGCAGGTAGCTGGTGGACTCCCCTTCTTCGTCCTCGGAGACTCCTTTTTAGCACAGGGTCTCCACTGGCCAGACAGATGGCATGCAGAGCATCTTCCACAACCATATAGGCACTACACTGCCATTGCTGCAGGTGCCTGTTAGAGGGGAGGAGGGAGAAGCTCCTTTCATTTCTCTTTCCCCACTGAGTTTGATGGGTTGTGTTCACACAATTGGCCACATCGACCCCCTTTTCTGCCTAATTCACACCTTTTTTCTTTCCCCTCAGACATACATATCTGCGAACACCAGTCCCCATGCCAGAACGGGGCTCAGTGCATCTATGATCGAGATGGGGAATATTCCTGCTTGTGTCCAGAAGGTTTCCATGGAAAGGACTGTGAGATGAAGACAGGGCCATGTGAGAAGGCAGGGTGAGACACTTTAGTTAGAGATAACAGACAGCATTAACTTTGGGTCACACACTGCCAAGTGGAGGCCCAGCTCAGCTCATTATCTGTGGATTTCCATGTACCAATGGAGTTAAGTCAAAATCATCTTTGGCTTTGGTTTAGCAGCGTGCACTGCATGGTCTCCCTGGGACCAGGTTTTTGTTGTGATCTGAACAGATTCCTCACTGCTTTAGGTGTGATGAGCTGACACCTGTCATGCCTTTGGGGAGCATCAGGAGGGCATATTTCCTCATCAGACCATTTGGCTGAAGACCTTCCCTGGTGGGTGGTGGACCCATGCAAGGCCACGGCCCTTGAGGAGGTCCCACAGCCTCTGACTCAAGGAGACAGAACTTCCCACCCAGTGTTCTCCTTGAGATAGCTGCCCCCATGGAGAGGGCTGCTGCTGGACACACTGGCCATGCAAGCAGCTCCATGTGTTTACCTCCTTGGGGTGAGGGAGGTTGCTTGCTCTCTAAGGCCATAACCCATCCTTGCTCTCTCCATACAGGTCTCCGTGCAAGAATGGTGGACAATGTCAAGATGAAAATGGCTTTGCCAGCAACTTCACCTGCCGGTGTCTCGCTGGCTTTGTGGGGACTCTCTGTGAGCACGATGTGGACGACTGCCTGATGCGCCCCTGTGCCAATGGTGCCACCTGCCACGACGGCATCAACCGCTTCTCCTGCCAGTGCCAGGTGGGATTTGAAGGGCGTTTCTGCACAATCAACATCAACGACTGTGCCAGCCAGCCGTGCAAAAATGGAGCAAAGTGCTATGACCGCATCAATGACTATGACTGCTTGTGTCCTGACCGTTTCACTGGAAAAACCTGCGAGATCTCTGTCCCCGAGCCCACCTGGTCTCCTCCCTATCACCCTGCAAACCATGAGAACGGCGGGGCGGTGAAAAGCACCACCAGTGAGATGCCAGGGGTGACGCAGCCGGAGCCTGTCAGGACCATGGTCACAGGGCGGCGCGTGGCTAATCACAGTGAGAAAGAGCTGGGGGGAGGGTTGTTGAAAATCTCTGTGAAGGAGGTGGTGACCCAAAGGGACTCGGGGCTGAGCGAAGCCCAGCTGGTGACAGTGTTGGTGTTTGGGGTGCTGACAGCAGTGCTGGTCCTCATCACTGTCCTGCTAATGCTGAGGAACTGGCAGAGGGGCCGTCAGAGGTCAAACTGGTGCCAAAGCCCTTCTCAGGCTGCAAGGAAGCTCCAAGACCAGGAGTGCCAGGTGGGCATGCTCAACACCATCTTAATTGAGCCAAGAAAAACGACAGAGCTGTGAAGACTCTGAACCAGGCCCTGGGAGGTCATCGTGGTGGCAAGCCCCTCAAACTGCATCCTGGGGAGCCACACTGTCACCAACCAGGCAGTGGGGAAGAGCTTCCAGGGCAGCGAGCACGTGGATGAAACCCTGGGTGTTAAGCATTGGTATGATGGACCTGCCTGGGTCTGAGCTGTCTCCTGCCTGGCTGGCTCAGCTGGCACCCATGGGCATCTGAAAACGCTGTCTTGGGCCAGATCTGCAGGGGAGCAGTGGCGTGTCACTCAAGGCAGCCCATGCCATGCAGCGCCAGTATCATCCGACATGAGCGCTCAGAAACAGGACAGGTAGTGCTGAGGAGGGCACAGCCCGCTTGCAAGCTGAAATACTGCCAGGCCCTTTGTAACTCCTCTCTGTGACTGCTGGAAGGGGTTTGCCCTCTTTTCTGCTGGTGTTGGGATGTTTCTTCTGGGGCCTTTGGGATGGTTGCCTCCCTGCCCCAGTACTGGATGGGGTAGTTCCTCACCGTTTCTGGAGGCTGTCATTTCAGATACCATGTCCCTAGGGAGCAAGCAAACACTCTTGCTTCCTGGACTTGTGGTTCTGAGCCAGTTCAAAGAGACTCTGAAGATCATCTGAGGTCTCCTCATGCCCTTTTGCCCTGGCTGATGCCCCCTCTTCTTGCTGTCAGACTTGGGGTTACAAACATGTTCCATACTTCCCTCCTGATGATCCAGGGGTCTTTCCGACCCATTTACCAAGCCGTCCTTCCTAGCCACAAATGACCAAGCTCCTTCACCTCTGCAGTGTGCACTTCTGCCTCACTATTTGCTCCCCTCTGGGGTCCTCTGGGCCTGAGCTGGTCCTTTTCAAATGTCCTCATAGGTGAAACTGGAGACAGACAAGACTGGAGCTGTGCTGTGACTGGTTCAGGAGCAATACAAGATCCAGGTCCTCCTTTCCTCTCCCATTCACTCTGAGGCAGGTGGCTCACACCAACCTTAAATCAGCTATTGTAGCGTTTCTTGATACAACAAAGGCTAAGCTCCCCACAGTGGATGTGAGGACAGGCTACTGAGCCTGGGATGACCATGGGAAGTAGATACAATACTGCTTTCTCCACCATTGCTAAGGCATGGCTAAGAGGCAGGAGATGATCAGGTCACTTAGCCTTTGTATTTGGTCTGTTCCTGCCTGGGCTGGGCTGGTGTGCAGCCATCAGTGTCTCTCTGTCAGGGCCAGGGGTTTCTGTGCCTCCTGATGGGTACAGAGGGCTAAGCAGTGGGGGGAAAACCCCAAAACCCAAACCCTACTACTGGCTTGTAGGATTGCAGAGCTGGGTTCATCATGATGCAAAGAGAGCTGAGAAGTGAGAACTCAGGCAGGAGGGAGACCTGGGACAGGGGACTGGAGCTTCATCAGAAAGTTTATTTTTTTAATACATTGATTGATGATGTACCTTTATCAAATAAAACAAGTACAAGCCCAGAAGCAGTGTATCAGAGAATCATAAAATAATTTAGGTTGCAAAGGACCTCTGGACACCAACCTCCTGCTCTCAGCAGATCCAAGTAGATCAGGTTGTTCAGCTGCTTGTTCTTTATGAGTATCTCCATCCCTTCCCTGAAGAATGCAAACCCAGATTGTGGCTGCAGGGGTGGAGATGGCTCCTGCAGCCTCAGGGAAACGAATAGCAATAGCAAAGGTGTGTAGCTTTGTGCCATGAGAGTGTTGGAAACAAGGGGAAAACCCAAAACTAAATCCAAGGGTGCTGATGGGAAGGGCAAGATCCTAAAACTGAAAGCAGCCATGTGTTTGTGCAGCAGAGAGCAGGGCAGGAGGGATAAAGAGTTTCCTTTGAAGAAGTGGTCTTGAAATAAACTAGCCTTAGAGGCTTTTAATGCAATTGCATTCTGGCCCTTCAGGGGAAGGCCTTCTCCACTGTAAACTGGAGGAAAAGCAGCAAGGTCCCTGGGTGCAACCTTCTGGGCTTGGAAAGGTCAGTGCCTTCTGAAAGTAGAAGGAAGCAGGTAGGGTTGTCTTTGTGCAGAGTGGGCACCACTCCTGTATCTGACAAGGACGTATGTGTCTGGGAAAGAGAAGGGACAAGGACCTGAATAACAGAGTTTCACAAGGATATTACCACTTTATTTTACATTGCACATGTGAGATTAAGTCTCAAAGTAGGAGTTACTGATTCTTCAGTGAGTAGAAAATCCCTCTGTAATCTCAAAGGGGAGCCTTAGAGGGGAACAGTATTCCACCAGCCAGGCTTGCATGTCTCTAAACAGCAGGTCACATCTTCCCTATTAAAGGAAAGGCCACAGTGCCATGCTCCTGTCCCTGAGGACACACAGTTGCTGTCTGCAGGTAGGAATAAGCCCTTCCCTCACCTCAGCAGCTCCTGGCCCTGCAGGTCATTGCTGCCTGCTGTGCAGGAGGCGCTGGAACAAGGAGCCATCTTTCTGGCTTAGGCGGGTGGGTGAATCCAGCTCTGCCACTCTCCCAGCTTGCATCACCAGCACGCGATCTGAGTCCAAGATAGTGTTCAGCCTGTGGACAACAAATGCAAGGACACACAGTGGTGGATCTGAGGAGAAACTCTGGATACTGCTTCCCCTACCCTCAAGGGTGGCCCAAGACATGCCCAACATTAGCATCTGTGGAGGATCTCCCTCTGCAGTCAAGGTCACAGCGCAGTTCAGCTCCCCAGAGAGCCTCTGCACACTGCTGAAACGCATCACCTCTTAGGAGACCACGGTGTTACCTTCCAGTTGTTGGGCACAGCAGGGCACCAGAAACGCAGAGGGAAGTTCTGTGGAGGGACAGCTCAGGGCACACCTGATTCTGGGGTTGCACAAAATGTCTCCAATCCCACAGGCGTTAGTGAGTTGCTTCCATTTGCCCCTACATTTCCTTCCCTGCCACCTCATGAGGGCAGCAGAAACAGTTGTGCATCAGCTGTTATTCCCCAGCAGTCTGGCATCTTTGCTTACGCCACCACCACTAGTGCCAGACTGCCAACCACAGGACCTACCGCACACATATGTGCCCAGTTCTGCCCAGAGTGCTAGCAGGGCAGCAACCTCTGGTCCTGGACAGGGAAGGCAGGGCAGCAGGAATACCTCTGCACAGTCACACACTGTTCAGTGTGAAACTACAGCCCTACAAAGCTGCAAGTCACAAGGAAGACACTGCACAGGATTTGAGCAAGTAAAAAGCGTTATGGAGTTCAGGACTCTGGTTACACTTTCATCTCCAAGGGAGTGCAGGCTGCAGCACTGGAAGTGACTTGGAAAGCTAAGTGACGAGTACAGAGTCTCTTCCTATCCTAGATCTCCCCCATCCAATTAATGGTTTGCCCAAAGCTGAATGGCATGGAAGAACCATGAGTACAAAACAACCCCATCATCACCTCTCTCTCCTTACCGCTCTCCCTTATTGCCCTTTATCCCACTGAAAGAGGGGCTGGAGCCATCTGCAACTCAGTCTTGCTGCCATGCTTTCTGCCACTCCTTCCTCTGCTGGTTCTCCTCTCTAATTACTCCTCCATTAGAGGTGGCCTTCCCACACTCAACCCAAACACACACCTCAGCCCACAGTGCCCTTGCACTTCTATTCTATTTATGTATCACATTCCTAGAATAGGGATCACATTCCCTTCACACCCCTCCTGCCTCCCTCCTACATTATGTATTTAACAAGACCCATTTGATTCACTTGCCAGGCCCAGCCCACCCTGCTTGTCATCCATCACTCCCACTTCTGTGCAGCAGCACACCAGCCCCTGCCACCTGCTCATTTGAGTTTTATTTTTGTGGTAACCTCTGTGCTTTGAAAAAACCCTCCATACAATTGCATAACCCTCCTCCAAATTCTCCACTTGGCAAAAGTAAGAGCAGAAAACACTGTCTAATGCTGATCCACCCCTTCTCTGCAGTACTCATGTTTTGCCCTCCTCCCTTCAGCAATCATCCACTGACCCTATTCTTAGATTAAAACTCTCAGATGTGGGGCGATCACTGTTGCCCTGTCCTGCCTGGGCAGTGTCTATCTTACTGGCATCAGGTGCTGGGACCAAAACTCAGGGTTTTGGAAAACAGAACTATCCAGAAGCTGGCCGCAGCCCTTGACCGCCGGCTGTCCTGCAGTGCCCTCTACCGAGCTGGAGACACCTGCTCCTTCCCGGTCTCCACACTGCTCCTTTCAGTAGGATAGATAGTTCTCCATTACTCCTTGCCCTAATTTGGCACAACCACAAGGCCCAATTCACCCATGCCACGGATCCCAGTAGGTAGTGCTCAGGAAGAGCAATTTGTGATACAATGCAGCATTTCGCCCTTTGCTGATACCAGTTTCTGGGTATGTTTTCACATCCCGTTGTTCCCAGCACCCAGCAGAAAAGGCAATAGGCAAGGCCCAGCTTCTGCACTAGAAAAACCTTATCACCTCCCTGCTCAGCTTGAGGCCCAGGCATGGCATATGCAGCCACCTCTCCCTGTGAGTGGTAGGATTAACTTAGGCACAGAGTGCTACTGTCCCCATACCTGTGAGCAATTGTCAAAACAGTTTTGTCAGCAAAGCGCTGGCGGATGGTCTGCTGCAGCAGCTGGTCTGTCTTCTGATCCACACTGGCTGTGGCCTCATCGATGCACAGCACCTGCCAGGGACAGAGAGTGAGGGGAGATCCCATGCACCACAGCAGAGACCCCTATTCCTGCCTAGAGATGGCCTGAGAAGTTAGCACAGGACGTCTGTTCCCATCACACCTCCAACTTCACAGTGCTCTCCTCTGCTGTTCCCAGACAGTCACGAGCAGCTCATCCTTCCCTTTACTCCAATGGAGGCAACACACTCACCTTGGCCTGCGTCAGGAGGGCTCTTGCCAGACACACCAACTGCCTCTGTCCCAGAGACAGACTTTTTCCCCGCTCTCCCAGCTCACTGTCCAGTCCACCTGCAGGGGTTGAGATCAGCAATCACCCCACCTGCACAGGATGCAGGTGCAGAGGGCCTCAAATAGCTCCCCCAGTCCAAGGTTTTCCTAGTAGCACACAAAATTCCAATACTGATCAGTCCCAGGCCTTGGGAACAGAAGCCTCAACACTTAAGCATCATCTGGTACAGAGATGCCATGCTCCCCTAGAATTAAGGCTGGGCTCACTTCTCAGGCACTGCTCTAACATTCACTGAGGCCTGGTCTCATCAGCAAGATTCTGCCACCCAATCCATCACCTGCCAGTCCCTTGCCACTAAATCTCAGGGAATGCCACTGGGTCCCGCTGTCCTATTTCCATGCTGGTCCTAGCATGACCTTGTCTAACCCATTGCCAACTGCATCCACCTGGCCCCTTTCCTCAGCTGCCTGACTGAGCTGAGTCTTCTCTCCCATACCAACGCTCACCAGCTGCTTCTCTCTGGGTTCCGACTCACCCATCCGAGTAACAGCATCCCGCAGGTGGCACTGCTCTAGTACTTCAAGGAGCTCAGCATCTGTCCGTTTTCCCTGGGGGTCCAGGTTCTCTCGCATTGAGCCACTGAACAAAAATGGATCCTGAGGGATGATGGCCAGGCTAGATCTGCAAGCAAACAAGAGCTGAGGGCTCATAGAACTATTTCTGCAGAAAAGCAAAGGCCTGCTATTTTTATCATGGGGCATCTTAGAAATCTTAGGGGCACAGAGACATGGGTCATATATTCAGCCCAGTTTCCTTAGCACAGCTGTTCAGAAACAATAGAGAAACTCGTAAGAAGTTGCCACAGTCAGAAAAGAGGGAGTCATGAAGTGAGTCCTTTTACTCCTCACTCTTCACTTTGGCATCCAGCCACTGACAGCTCTCAGCCCCTAGGCCCCGTCAGCACCCCTTTACTCTGCTCAGCCCTCCGTACCTCAGCTCCTCCAATCCCACCAGCTGGCTGTCAACACCATCCAGGAGAATCCGGCCTGATTTCAGCTCTATCATACGGAAAAGGGCCAAGAAAAGGGTGGATTTTCCAGATCCTGTGCGACCCACAATCCCCAGCTTCTCTCCAGGGTAAACGGTGAAGCTCACACCATCAAGTGCATTAGGCAAGCCTGCTCTGTAGGCCAGGACCACTTCCTGGAACTCCACAAGCCCTTGGCTTGGCCAATCAGCAGCAACCTAAGATGGATATCCAGGCAAAAAAGGGTATGATAGTGATTGACTGTCATCTTCTGCCTCACCTCCCCAAGGTCAAGCCCCCTCCCTCCCTTCAGATGGCAGAACCAACACAGAACCCAGTTCCAACTCCAGCCCACTCCTAGGCTTCTTTTTCTCTCACAGCTTGTATCTAGCACCTGTTCTGCTCCCTTACTCCTTCCCATCAGTCACCAGCTCCTGCCACAGACAGATTCATCCTCCCCAGGGGACGTACTGATAAAAGATAAGAGATACGGGTGGTTTCTGTGGGTGAGGGCCCTCTGCTCATTCACTGGAACCCTGTGATCTCCCCAGAGGGAAAGTGCAGGGCACAGACCCAGAAGATGGACCAGTCCCTGAGAACACATTTAAGCTTTTACCTGGACCAATCTATCCTGGGGCTCCATGGGAATGTCTGTGGTGTATTCCTCTGTTCGCTCCACACTCACCATCATGATCTCTGTGTGAGTGAAGGTGGAAATGAGGTTTGAAAGCAGGCTCGTGACAGACAGGGCGTATGAGAGTGCCAGGCCCACAAGTCCTGTGAGGACAAAAGCATAAGTAAGAATGTTACTGGCAGGGAAGGAGCTGGGATCTTGGTGGCTGGACAAAAAAATGCAAAGAAAAAGTCAGGACTCTGGAGTCTGGGATCCCACTTGAGGATGGGGATACAAAGGAGCAGGGGCAGGAGCTGAAGCACTACGTTGTGGGTGACTTGTAGAGGAACAGGGAGCAGGAGCTCTGGATCTTACCCCAGTGTAGGAAAACGTGCAGCTCTGGTCTAGGAGGGGATGAACCCCTCAGAGAACCCCTCAGCCAAGGAGGGAAAATAGATTAATCCCTGGAAGTCTACCTGGATTTCCCAGTTGCTTCTGGTGCTGGATAATGGCAATTCCTGCAATAGCGGTAACCACAGCGACCCCAATCATCTGCAAGCGGATGTCCAGCCACTCCATTGCTGTGTTGCTAGCAAAGAGGCAGCGCTGGTTCTGCTCCAGGCGCAGCTGATTCTCCAACTCAAACCTGTCAGGCACAAAACAGAGGTTTGCTCCGTTCAATGTCCATTCCTGTTGCCCCAGACCAAGGGCAATCCAGCCACCCTTTAGCCAGCTCCACATCAGGAAGGCCATGGCCTATAAAGTCAAACCTCTGTCTCTCTGGACGCTTGTGCTTTACACTCACCTCTGTGTTGCACGCATGGCTCTGATGCTGCTCAGACCCGAGAGGGTCTCTGAGAAGTGAGTGTAAATGGGAGACAGAGTGATGCTGTAAAGGCGCTTGAGCTCCCGGGATGTGCGTCGGTAATAGCGCTGAATGGAGAAGTAGAGCACAGCCAGAGGGAGTAAGACCAGACCAATCCAAGGGAGGCCATAGGTGATTATCACTAGCATGCCCAAGAGCCCGTACATGTTGGCCAGGAAGATATTGAGGACAAATGGCAGGCTGCCATCCACGCAGTACAGGTCTGAGGAGAAGCGGTTCAGGATCCGGCCTGTTGGTGTGGTGTCAAAGAATGTGACTGTGGCCTGGCAATAAGGGAACAAGAAAGTGAGAGGCAGTCAGCTGTGGTGAGATCCAGCCACAGAAAAGTGTGCAGGAGAGCGGCAACAAGGGGAGCAGAGAAAGGCCACAAAGGGGTGGCCACTACAACCCACTTCCTTTCCTCAGCTGGAGAAGAAATCTTAACCTCCAAAGCCAGCATCCACTAGCAGCCAAACAACTCACGCTGTTTGCATGGTAAAAGGAAGCATCTCTTCTGCAGCAAATGGCAGACAGCTACCAAGATAACAGTCATTCAGATGCCATACTGGCCCAGCAGCAGCAGGTGAGGCAATTCTAGCCTCTAATCCAAATTTCCAATACTCTAATCTTAACTCTAGCCTGATGACCCAAGGAAGCCCAAAACATAAAGAAATTTAACTGGCACATGCCAGCATCAGTCCTAAATCTTGCATAATGACTCCTTCCAGTCTCATCTGAACCTGAAGTCACGATCCTGCAAAAGCTACTTTTACTCAACTGGTCCTTATCTTGGGATATATATCTAGGCCTAATGAGTGAACAGAGGCAGGTGGCAGCCATAAAACACCTCTCCATGGAATGAATAGGGCACATTTTGAACCCCAGCTCATTGGCCCCTTGTGCTAGCTGTGGTGCAGCCCTTTTTGGATATAGTCCTTCCAGCCAATACCAGCAGAAACCCTAATCTACCTCCCACACCCTTACTCCCAGATATGCAAAGAATGTCAGCTTGCAGGAGCCTCAGCCTGCCCTGGACTTTCTGCCCATTACCTTCAGAGCCCTCTGGAGCAGTCGTTTGTGAATGACAGTGGCAGCACGGAGAGTGCCATAAGCAAAGAGGAACGCCCGAAGAATAGTGAAGAGGGAGTTTGCCCCTGCAATGCTCCCATAAACTATCAGGTAGAAATTCACATCCACTGAGCCATTGGAAGGGATGGGGGTGGTGTCCAGAGCTTGAATGGGGGAGCTGGAACAAAGAAGGAGGAAGATTATGAATCTGCCAAGGTTCCCTGACCATAAACACACAGACATGGCACAAGAACCGAGGAGCATACTCAAAGGGAAACCAGGACAATTTAATCCAATATTCCTGTGATACCTCTCTGGAATGCTGGGACAAACACTCTGCTTACTATGCAGCTAGGGGTCTTTCATCAGCCCCCAGCAGAAGCCCTTTAAGCGCCTCATCAGGTCAGAAATTTTGATTCTCTTTGTCAGAGAGACATGTCATTCCACACACATCCCCTGCAGTGAGGTGCTAAGCTTATCTATCCCTGCTTTCAACAAGGATCTTCACAGGAAATGCACTTAAGGGCAAAAAGGATGTGTTTCCAGCTTCCTTTGGCACCTCCAGACCAGATTCACTTACACAAGCCCAGCAATGGAGAAGAGAAGCAGCTCTGGGGAAGGCAGGGAAGCTGAGCAGACCATCACAGAGGTATTTGCTGTCTGGGATATGCTGGAGATCCAGTATGACAGCCACCAATCTGAGATATTTCTGGATGCTACAGAGAAAGACAAGACTACATAAAAAGGAATTCAACTTTTAATTCAGCAAGTATGAAGCAGAAAAGCTGAAGGGGAAGCTGCTGGACAATATTTGGATTGCCCAGTCTACTCTTCCACTGTTAGTAGTAAAGCAGGAGCAAGGGAACAACCTTGAGCTACAGCAGTGGCAGAGCACTGCTAGTGGCGCAGTAATGCAACTGCAGCAGTGAGACACCAGATCCTGTTCCCACATGTGCCCCCTCCTTACTAAAGAAGCCTCTTGAGCTACTTTAATTTGGAGAAGAGAAAAGGGGTCTTCCTGCTACAGGGAGAGTGATTAAACTCTCAGACTCTTTCCTTCCCTGGACTCCACGCATCCAGAGAACGAGATGAGAGAAGAAGAATGTCAAGAAATATGATGTTGGGCCACTCCCTCACCTCACCTTGCATCAGGAGCAGTGAGAAGAGGATCAATAATGCCAACCACGTGCCCACTGCCTGCCAATATGCCTTGTACACTTGAAAAGCCACTGCCCCTTCTTTCTTCTCTTCCTCCTTGTGGATGAAATTATTGTTTTGAGTTGATTCTTCTTTCTCTGTCTCTATGGACTCTTCTTGTCCCTGTTCATCAGGAGCTGTGGGAATGGAGGCAAAAGCAAAGGTCAGTGTGATGTTAAGTTCTTCCTGCAGCTTCTCCTTGCTGTGAACAGAGCAAGTCTAGGCTATAACAGAGACTTCCCTCCTTTCTCCTCTTTCTGGAGGTACACCAGGTAGGTACACAGACAGATACACCAATCCTGGCAGTTCTTCATCCAAAGCTGGACTACAAGTGGAACAACAGGTTCAAATACTGCTCCTGACCAAAACCAATGATATGTGGGCCTCCTGTCCCTCTGTGTACACACTACCCACAGATCAGCACTGCCATAGCAGAGCAAGGTGATTGGAGCTCTACTGTAAGGCCAACAGCCATCAGGTACAGGTTCTGTCTGGATGGTCAGCTGAGCTGTGCTGCCCCAGCCACCCTCAAGCTCGGCAGGAACAAACCTTTATCCTTCTGCCTCTTGTTCATATCCTTGAACTTGGGGAAGGCTTCAACAAGTGGCAGGATATCAGCTGGTGTGCCTGCAAAGACAGACATGCAAAGGCTTTAGTATCTGTGAGAAATAGTTTTGCTCTGAAATGACCCACTTTTGTTCTCTCGTAACATTCTCTACGTTATGCAGCAACTGTACCCTTGAAGGCCCCGCTCCATTCAAATTGCTATGGCCTTCTGCCTTATCAGCTCCCCACATCTAGGGCTGTCCTATTTTATCTGTGCATCTGCACATTCTCTTCCACTCCATCTTTGCCCACTTGCATCTTTGCCCTCAACTTCTTTCATCACTGGGTTTGCTACTAGTTAATCCTAATCCCTTATGTCTGCATTTGCTCCAGCAATTCCAAGACACCAGCACAGATGAATGCCTGAAAAGACAGTGTACCTGTCTTAACTATCCTGCCGTCGTCTATCAACAACAAGGCATCAGCCTTCTCCAAAAACTCCGTCCTGTGGGTGCAAAGGATCCTGGTCTTGTGTTTGAGAACTCCAAGAATGCATTTCTGCATAAGATGGTTGGCTACATTTGCATCAACAGCAGCCAGGGGATCATCAAGAAGGTAAAACTCTTTCTCCTGAGAGGGAGACAGAAAAACAAGGATACAGCTCCTGGCCCTGCTGGAGCAGGCAGTGCTGTAAAGAAAAGTGCAAGTGCCTCCCTGTGGCACTCTGACAGTGCCTTTAGGCTAGCATGATATGCTTTTAGACAGGCTGCCAGAGCTCACTGTAAAGCTGGGTGCTTCCAGAGCCTTTGCATCTGACTTGGCACTTGGTATCATCTGCCACACAGTAACTCCTTTGTTATTTACCTGGTAAACAGCTCTGGCAAGCGCTAGTCGAGCCTTCTGTCCCCCACTGAGTGTCACACCATTTTCACCCACCTCTGTCTGGTCACCTGCTGGTAAAATCTGAAACATTCAAGAAAATCTATTTAGAAGGGAGAGGAAACTGCTGTAAACCCAAAACCAGGATACTGTGGTTGCTCTCCAGTATCTGGCAGTAATTCCTAAGGGTGACACCTTACTAACAAATAAGCAATTCAACAGACTATACAGTGATTCTGCAAACAACTGGCAAGCTTAGCATTTATGCAACCAAAATCTCTTACACTCCAGAATAGGGTGATCACATCTGAACTACTCATTGTGAGCAACTTTCTGGTCTGAGATAACCACACATGGTAATTTTCTGGGACAGCAAGAGCTGTGCTTTCATCAAAATCATGCCAGGGTCCTTCCAAACAGTTTAGCAGTAAAAACTACATAGTTTCAGTGGCTGGAAACAGTTGCCTCTTAATTTGGTAGCATAGGCGGCATATTCTACTACATCTCAAATAAAAATCTTGCCTATACAAGAGTATTCATAGCTCCTGCCAAAGCCAACAGGAGCTGCTAGTGCGTGGAAATTCAGAAAACCAGGCATTGGCTTACAAACTGGGAGAAGAAGGGTAACTTCCTACCATATATACAGCCAAGTTTACAGGCTAATATAGCAATAACCCTCAAATTTCGGATATGTGTATTATTGACAGGAGTACTACAGACTTATCCCTTCCAGATCCCAAGGAATTTACTTCTGAAACGAATAAAAAAGGTCAGCTGCTGATAGGTTATGCCTGAAAAACCCAACAGCCATCAGCTCTGCAAGAACAACTTTCCTCAGGATCAAGAGCTTTTGTCTCAGCAGCAGAAGACTGCTACCAAAGTGCTACCAGAGTGACTTCATACCTTAAAGAAGTATGGGGATGCTAGAAATGGTCTGGGATTGGTAATCAGAGTAACACTGTGTGATTGGGACATTGGAAAAGCAGTCCATACCCTGAAAGAAAGAGAACTGCTGCTGTTGAAGCTCAGTCTGGATGCAGAAGCTGGCCAAGAAGGCCCAGGGAGGTTTACAGTTTAGGCACTCACATTCAGGTCCTCGGAGAGGGCACAGGCCTCCACCACCTTCTCATACAGCCTGGCATCATATTCCCGCCCAAAAAGGATATTTTCACGGACAGTGGTAAACTGTATCCAAGGCTCCTGTGTGGCCAGACCAAATCCTTGCTCCAGGTCACAAACATACACTCGCCCACCTTGTCTGCAAGCACACCAGAAATGGGTGGAAAGGGCAACAAAGGAAAACCACTGGCAGATCAAAATAGCCTACAAATAGGGATAGCACTGGATAGTCCCCACCTGCCATGGATGGAAGGACCAGGCAGAAAGAAGTCTTTAGGCTACTTACTTAATGAGCTCTCCAGTGATGGCTGCAAGCAGAGAGCTTTTGCCAGAGCCGACCTTCCCAACAACACCCAGGAGCATCCCCTGCAAAGGGAAATGAAAAGCAACCTGATGTGTTATTACAAGGTACCCTATCCAGATTTCCTGAGCCACATGTGGCTTGTAAGAAAGCTGACTGTTAGAACTATCTCACAGGTTCAGCAGTGGAGCTGGGTACAGTTGTTGGGTAAACCAGACTCCTGATATGACAGGATACAGATTGGCAAGGAGTGTTAACTCTAGAGCCCTGCTCTGTTCCCTGTCCAATCCTCTTCTGCAGCAATAGTAGAGAGCAAAGGAACTAGTTCATCTCCTGTCTGTAAGCTATGTCTGGATATCCTCTAGCACCCTTCAGCTCTGAGATGTGATAGGTGTCCTGTGCCCCTTGACCGAGATTTTGATGCATGGCTCCTAAGATGAGGAAAACATGCAACCATGCCAACTCTGCTCCATTATTTGGCTTCTTTACTGTCATTCTTCTGTGTTACCTCCTGTGTTCTTGCTCACCTTTCTCAGTGACAGGTTCTCAATGTGCAGTTGCAGAGTGCCTGTGGATGAGGGCTGCCTGGTGCTTTCCTCCTCAACTGGCACCCATGAGAAGGCTGCACATCGCATCTCCACGGCAGTAGCAGTATCTGAAGGGCTATCTACAAGTGAAAAGCAGCACGGCATTGCACAACCATGACAAGGCCAAAAAATTAAAGGCACCTGGCATCACAAACAGTATCAGCTTTGTTCCCAAAAGCATGAGACCATGGACACAGCACTGCCATGATGCCCCTGACCCAACCACAGAATGAGACCCTTGCCTACTGACTTCCCCTTACACTTTTCTCTCTCTTCCTCTAACCTTCCTGTCTCCAGCTTCCCCCAGACACACATAGCTGTCAGGGAGCTGGCAAAAGGCAACGAAGGAAGGAAAGAGAGCTGAGATGGCTCAGGGGAGGGGCAGCCACTCAAGCCTTTCTGTCAGGCAAAGCCAAGTTTGTTGATGGCTTCAATGTCAAAATAGCTTTGGTCAGAGGACAGAGCAGCTTCCTCTACTGGGACACTAATGGCAGGGCTCTGTGGGGACAAGCAGTGGCTTGTCATTTGTAAAGTGGTATGTTATAGCCTTGTCTCCTCTTTTCCACAGAAATGAAGTGTATTCATTCTGCCTCTGACAACATTTTGAATTACAGGGTGACAGCCAGTTGCCCTTCAGTACTGCCCCTGGGCCTCACACCTCAGCTCTCTGCTCTGAATGTCTGTTGGCCAGGGTCCCAAGCTTGGCAGCTTCCTTCACCATTACCTAGGGCATAATAAGCTTCCAGGTCCTGGTCCATAAGTTCAAGGAAACGCTGGATTCGATCCAGGGAAACTTTGGCTTCCAAGGTCCCATTCAACACCCATGGGAAGGCATTGAGGGGTAGAATAAGCATCCCAACAAGGGCCAGTGCTGTGAACACCTGCATGGGTAAGCAAATAGCCATGAGTTGGAACCAGTACCACCCTTGTCTCTAATACCCTCCCTACAGCTTCACCAGTGAGAGCCTGCAGAGCCATGGGGAGACACGAGCTGGGTTTATTTCCAGGAGAAAATGCCTCAGGACTGCAGCCCCATTGTAGACTCTGCTCTGCACAAGAGAAGTTTGAAGCTCTCCCTACTACCTACTCACCTTTGTGGCAGTGAGCTGGTGACCCAGTAGAACATAGGTGATGAAGATGGCAATGGAGATAACAACAGGCAGTGCTGCCCACAAGTACACGCACACAGCATCCAGGTAATTCATGGCCCGTAACTTCTGCAGCTCTTTAGCTCGGCAGGCATTTATCTTGGTGCTGAAATGCTTCTCCCAGGTGTAATACTTGATCACACGAATGCCACATAGGAACTCTGTCATTAGCTGGAGGCAGTGAGGAAAACACATCAAGCAAACAGTGCCTGCCTATGAACCAAATGCCAGCCAGGCACCTGGGCTGCAGCCAGGTGTGCAGCTGTCTCCTACTAAGGGTCAAGCTAGAGTTACCAGGAACCATTCATCACTTACAAAGACATATGCTCAAATGGCAGCTACTGGGAACTTTGTGCTCACTCATTCCATCAGCTTCTTCAGCCACACGTGCTGTGTACAACTCAGGAAAAGGCAAAATATTACACCACTTTCCAACATCCAAAGATGTGCAACACAGGTGAAGGAATGTGTAGAATTACTAGCTCCAGCTGGATGCCATTTACCTATGTTGACCTGACAGGGCCTTGAGATAACACCTGACTCTCAGGCCTGGTGCTGCCCTGACACAGCTAGTCTGTATCCAGAGCCTGGCTGGCTCACTTCCAGCAACTCTGGTGCCCCTGCAGGATGCAGTCCTCTCACTTCTGCTCTCAGGTCAGCACGTGCAGAGCAAGTCGACATGTGTCTATGCCCAACATGAAAGAAAACTAACAAGAAAGAGTTCGCTCAGGAAGCCAGTCTTGTAATAGTTGGACAAAGTCCAGCATAATCACATACAACTATATGACCTTCTATTGGGAAAACAAATATTTTTAAAGCTCCCAACAGTTCTGACATAGAGTTGACTTATGTTTCACGCTTCCAAAACGTGACAGAAATTGCAAGTGAAACTGGTGTCCCCTGAAATTAGACATGTGGCAAGGAGAGAGATGGCCCTGCAAATACGCAAAAAGCAGTGGAAAAGATGACTCAGAGTGCCAAGCTTGGAGCGATATAAAATTACATCCATGATCATTGTTTTTGTCCAGACTGCAAGCCACTTTACCATTCATGGCATTACTGGAGCGGTAGGATGGAAGCATTTCTAGAGGAAGCAGTTGGAAGTCCTACCTGAACTACTACAGACAGAAAAGAAGCTTGCAAGGGAACCTGAATTAGCCCAGGGAGCAAGACAAGCATTAGAGGTTCACTATCTTACGGGTGGTGATACTGCATCACCCTGAAATACTTCTGCACCAAGTGTCTGTGTGTGTGCGTGTGTGTGCCCCGCCTGGCATTTTCCCCAACAGCTGTCATTCAATTAATTTGCCTGGGATCATGACAAGTGGCCAAAAAGCCAATGTTCTGACACAAATGGGGGAAAAAGTACAGCAACAAACTCGGAGAGCCACCAGCTGCCCCTCACCTTGACCCGTGCATCCTTGTGTTTCAGCATCTCCTTGCTGTTCATCATGATGCGGTTAGCTATGATCTTGTTGATGGGCACAAGCAGCAGTGCCAGGGCCAAGCCTCCCAAAAAGGCTACCCCCACTTGCTGGTAGAGGAGGTAGAGGGTAATGGTAAACTGGAAAGGCAGGCTCCACACCTCATGGACGCTGAGGCAGAAGTTGACCAACCTACTGGTGTCCGTGCTCATGAAGTTGACAATTTCGCCCACGGTGAAGCGGGCGAGGCTGGTGCTGCTGACACGCAGAGCCTTGCGGTAGATGGTAGAGATGATGGCAGTCCGTACCATCAGCGCCACTTTGTTCATCTCGTAGCTGAACTGGTTCCTCAAGAGAGCACCCAGGAAGGAGCCAGCAAAGAGCCCAAGTGCATAGAGCACCCCATGGCTCAGGGGCTCCTGCCGTGACTCCATGAAGTTCACCAGCAAGTTCAGGAGCAGAGGACCTGAAAAACCCAGCAGGCTGCCAGCCAGCTTGAGAAGTCCAAGGGAGTAGAAACGAAACCCAAAGGCCGCATGAAGGACTGAGAAGAGTCGCACAGTCTCCTGCGCACAGCGCGAGCTATCCAGTGCATCGCTACTCCCATCACCTCCAGCAACCATTGGGCTGGTAAGAGACGCTGTCTCCTCCTCTACTTGGTGCAGAGCTGCCTTCTTCTGCCAGCAGGAATAAAACCGGTCACAGACCCTGGCAGCCTGGAGCTGGCGAGGAAGTACATAGACATCCTGTGGCTGGTTCAGCTTCCCCTGATAGCCACGCTTCATAAGAGGGTTCATCCAAATGTAAAAGAAGCGCGAGAGCCAGCTCTCACCGTCTTCTGCTACCACCTGCTCATCAGGCACTGGGATCCCTGGCTCTGAGATGAGCTGCTCTTCTTGGCAGGAGCTATTGATGGAGAGGAAGTCTTGCCTGCCAGGGGTGGGGAAGAGGTAGCTGACCACATAAGCAAGCAGAGAGGCCAGCTGCAGACAGAGAATGGCAAACCTGGAGGAGGCAGCAGGGTGGGCAGGGGACCAAGCTGTCCCACTTTGGCAGTACCACACCAGTGTGATGATGAAGGAAGGTAGGGGTAAGAGAGTAAGGAGACCCAGGGCCACAGGGCCCCTGGTAAAACCATGAAAGGACCTGCAGAGCCTGAGAAGAGCAAGGCTGTGCACAAGCCATGTCAGGGCAGCAGTGCCATTGGCCAGTACTTCCAGGTACATGGGGCCCAGCTCCTGCTGGGAAATGGTGACTGGGATGATATCAGCAAGGAATAGGCCCGTGAGTACAAAGGAGGTGGCAATTCTGCATCCCCAGCCTGACCTGCAAGGCACACCAGAGCCAGACCTTGAGGAAGAAAGAGCAGTGAAAAAAATTATAGTTGAAATTCCAACACCTTTCCGTCAGTATTATCCTTTCTTTCTTTCCTCTTTCTCCCCATTTAATCACTCACGCTTACTTAACCTTCTGGATTCACCTCCCTGGATTTGTACACGCTTACTTAACCTTCTGGATTCACCTCCCTGGATTTGTAACTTTTTCTGACTGTAGGCACTGCTAAACTACATTAAGTCAATATAGCCCAGTTGCTGATCAATACCACAGATCCAGATGCTACCAAAGAATAGCATTTCTCTATGGGAATTTCTTCGCAAACTGTGATGTTTTGTGGTCAAATCAGACTCCAACCCTTGAGGATTAACAGCAAAAAAAAGAAAAAGGTGTATTTAGCCTCTTCAGTACAGATTCTGGATGATCAAATTCTATATGTCACATCTTTGTCTCCTTGTCTGTGTGATAGTTAATCGACAAACATTATTTTTATCACTGTTGGTTTCAGTGATGCTGTGTATGGGAAGTCTATGACCTGTTGCCCAACCAAATATTTCAATAGCACCTCATTTATTATAATCTGTGGTCTTTCCAATATCAGGGAACATTGCCATGTTTACAAATTTCAGAAAAGGGTAAACAGCAAAGCAATTTTTGGTTTCTCTGTGCCCCTTATTACCCCTTATTAGTGTGGCATTTTCTATGCCACACTATCAGTATATCCTCTCCCGGAATACTCCCAGTTTTCCCAAACCCCATTCACTGAAATTATTTTGAATTACTTTCTGTGATTTTATGCTCACTATCCCCTCTATTCTTTCTGAATTCCTTTCTGTACACCATGCTCTGAACCAGGGCAGATGCTAACAAATACATCAGCATTATACTATTGTGTCCTTCTGTAATTACATATTCAGCACATTATAGGGAAATTTAATTTCCAGCCTTTCCACCCCACCTCCAGTCCTGCATGATAAAGTGCTAGACAAATCAGTTGTCATACCTTGGAGTGCCAAGGAAGCAGGCACTGACCACTGCAAGGATCGCATGAGGAGCCACGTTTAATGTCAGCTGGTTAAAGCAATGGCCAACGCTGCCATGAACCCACACAGGGAGTGGATCTTCTGGACTGGTCCCACACAAACCAGCCAGGATGTTCTCCATCCTTTGCTGGTAATTCAGTGTGAGAGAAAGGTGGTCCTAGGGTAAAGAGAAAACAGCATGAGGCACAGAATGTAAGAACTACAACCCCAGTCCAAGGACTGTGATAAGAAATTAACACAGAGCTAGAAGCAACTTCCTGGGTCATAGTCCAAGCCGTGCCATTGTGCACTTGCTATCGCATAATCTACTTCACAAAACAATCAAGTCCCAGTTTAAAATAAATTACATTGTTCACTCCCCTGAGTCACCCCGGGACCTCAACGCTCCGTGAATTCGAAGCTTTCTGCTTATTTTCAGGCTGGGGTTTCTCTTTCCCCCCATGGCAGGCTTATCCTCTGGAACTAGTATAAGGAGGTACACTCNGCTCCGCCGGCGCCCGAGGCACAGCGGGGGAAGCTGCGGAACCCGGCACGCACGGCTCCTCCACACTGCTGCCTTCTAGTTAAAAAACACAACGAAACAACCCCAAAACTAAAAAGCAGTCCACAGTCATGAAAAAAAAGGTGTTCGGGTTCCCCCACCACCACCACCAAACTCCCCTAGTTCCTTCCTGGTGGTCTTATCCCTCCACTCCTCCCATCATATTTGGGTTTTCACACCAGCAGGTTTCAGACCTGCGGTATCACAGCGTCGACCAGCACGGGAATGTTTATGGTCCGCTGTAGTGTCCAAATGCCACCACAGGCAGGTGTAGCCCAGCCAGCGTTTCTATACACACAGCATCCTCTGCCCGGGGCAGGTGACACCACTACAAGAGCACTTCGCCAAAAACAGACCTGGCGCTGTAATAGCCGCGCACAGCGAGACCATGGTGTCAGCCCAACCCCATCGTCTGAATAGCACGAGCCAAAAGAATCCATCCCGCCTCCCCTGTGCTTGTCCGGAGCACAAACACACACGTGCAAGCAGCAGCCCCAGATGTGACACTCAAGTCTTCACTATAAGAGTATGTTGCATTGAAGGGGTGAGTCAATGCACAACTTTCCAGCCGAGAGAGAACAAAACGGAGATGACATCCAGCCTGGACTATTGTACAGTAACAAGAGCATGCTGTAAACATCACCACACCACCTGGCAATTTCAGCTACTAATGGTGATTTTTACAGCAGTTCTTAATGCTTCACTGTCCCAAACCTTCCCTCAGTACTCTCTTGCCAGGGAAAATAAGCATATCCCGCTAAATAACGCGTCTCAGGTACAAACCTTCACTTTCAACATGCAGCTCACCAGAGCCTAGAAGTGTTATTCAGTGGGGTGCTGAGGTAGGAAAATATCAGTGATATTGCTGTCTGAGAAAACAGAGCAATCTGCCCGAGGGAGTGTGGAACAGCAGAGAAGAGCTTGGAGGCCACAGTACCCTCTAAACATAGTTACACAGAGTGCATTTTTTTGTAAGCCTCTCTGTCTCTATATCTCCTTGTTTAATTGCTGTTTTTTCTCACACCCCTGCCTGTGTGTCAGAGTTGCAAGGCTGCCTTTTCATGACCAAGCCAGATGCTGATACTGTACACGGTGTGTATTTGGCTAGTCTGCTTTTTTCCCACAGGTCGACCGAAGGTTTCTAGACTTAACTTGTCTGAAGAGGCTGTGAAAGCAGCAAACTCTTGAAACAGCAAACAGGGGATGTGTGAGGCTGGAGCACTGAGCTTTACACGAGTGAAACTGATTTCAGATTTCATGGTTCCGGTATCTTATTTATTTCCAAAGGAAAACAAAACAACAACAGCAAATAAAATCAAACCACCCCAAGCAAACTTTCCCTGTCTTAATAAGATACCACAGAAGTTCTCAGATCCTTTCTCCCTTGAACTAATCACTCTCAGCTTTTCCATTCAGCCACTTTGGGTTCAAGCATTCTCTTTTTTTCACGTGCTGCATTCTGCTTTCTCATCTCTCCTAACCTCTTCATGTTCAAAAACATGAACTTTTTCATTTCAACCAAAAGATGGGCAGCTTTCTGATGCCACAGATGCCTTTTGGTCCAGACAGCATTACTTACGCATATGGGAAAGCAAACGCAAAGGTATTAGAAAAGGAACCCTAGAATACCAATCCACCCCAACTGCTCTGGAATCTGCATAATTTTACATAATATGATATGGTTCTGCATAAGTACATTTAAACAGGAGCACAGCAAGAATTTAAATAGATATTCCTCCTTTTCAGCTTCCTTTTGGCTATTTTCCCTCCTCCGGAATACTGTTGCCCATGACATTTACTGCTATGTATTCGAGTGATTTAAGATGCATGTCATGTGGAGTACAGGCCCGTGGCTATATTGCTTACAAAGTACCTTGCGCACTATAAATAATCATACACCTGCTATTTATTAAAAAAATCAGAGCATTCAAAATGGGAAAAAACCCCACTATGATCAGGTTTAATTTAATCCACCTCCATAGGCTATACAGGCCAGATTTCATTAATTGTCTATTTTCCAGAGTTTGTTAACACTCTAGACTGATATACCCACAGTGAGGAGGTGCTATCTGGCAAAGGGAGACTGCCCCCCCTTCTCATACAAGGTTCTTTTGTAACAGATTACTTACTACCCCTCAGAGGGCTCAGGGAATCAGCACAGGCTTCATGCCCATTCCACTTCTCAGCTGAAAGTAAATATTGAACTGAAACAGAAGCCAGCCTAGACAAGACTTAAATTCAGAAATATCAACCCTCTAATTACAGATGTAAAATCTGTGAAAGCAATTGTCTGTTTGGATGTGTTTCCTGTGCTTCCAGCCAGGGCTCTGCTATCAGCTGAACTATCCTCAAATTCCCCAGCGTCATGACGAAGGAAGGCTTGATTACTTGGCTCAGTGCAAAATTTTTCATGAACAGGCTGATTTGTCTGGACCTGAAGACACAAGATACATATTGTGCCCTGTTTTTCAGGTAAAAATTAATGCCAGGTTCAGAAGACAGGAATATATTCCACCACATCTTCTGACGAGAACAACAATTTTTGTCATAAAACCACAGAAAGTGTCTTTGTTCTTACTCACAGTCTGTTCATTTAACATTACAGGGAGCGCTGCACAGTTGTCTCATGCCCCCGGGGCTAATCTTGACTCAGACATAAGAAGGTAAAAAATTATAATTAAGGTCTTACATTTTTCTCTGTTACTGTTCTGATTCTTAACCTGATGGTCCAACCTGAATTAACTTCAATTCTGATTTCTGTTTATTCATTCATATTGCTAACTTGTCTCGTTCTGTTCATTCTCAATGCCTTTTGCCCCCCCGACATTCTTATTTGAGGCCCTAATGAGACTTCAAGAGACACCTTATTACCCCAGAATTACCCTCAGCATCCAATTAGCTAAAATCTCTCCAAGTAGCAGCTAATTGCAAGTTCAACTATGAGCTCTGGAATTCCAAAGAGGAGCTTGGGAGCTGAACTTGGAGCAGACCAGACTGACTGGCACCTCTTTTGTCCAATGAGACTCTGGAGCGCCAGTCACGGAAGTGTTAGAAAAACCTCTGCAGAGCAGGTAAGGACCTCACCTGACTTTTTTTAATCCCTGAGACAAACTGTACTGCTTCCTCTTCCAAAGATGTGAAGATTCAGTCTGCTCGGCACCACTGGGCTCAGATTTTGGTACTGATTTTAGGAATAATTTAACTGAATACCACTATGAATGCTCAGTCCCTTTAGAAACTTAGACTCAGTAAGGCATATGATTGAAAAATGACACTGCAGTTAGTTCAAAACATGGTTGTAAATTGCAATTATAAATTGTAATTGTAAAGTGATGTTCAGTAAGATGACAGGGTGCCACAAAATGCTAATGAGCACTAGTCAATCTCCAGCAAATGGAATTATTCTCTTCTGAACTCTTTTAATACTAGAAGATTTAGGGTGTTTGCTTTCTTTTTACCAATTCTCCCTTGAGCAGTTTACTTACTGGTGTGCAGATAAGATGTTTTAATGAACTTTTTAGTTTTTGGTATCTGTATTCCTACACCTTGAAATGCCACTTAAATCTATGACCAGAAACCACGAGAATACCTCCTGTAGATCTCCTTTGGACATAAAGCAAAAAGAAAATTAGAAAAAAATTCAAATTCTGGCACTTTGCAAAGTTTTTGATATTTGCAATTTTTAGATGCGTAACTTTTATGTAAAACCAATGAAAAAAGAATTTGCTGAGTTTCTTGGGTCTGTGACTTCTTACTCTTGACTGCTCTGAATCCAAACTGTGGTTTAAAACTGATGTAAAAAAAGGAACAGCATGGAAGAGACGTCCAAAACCACACAACTTCATTTTCTCACTCTTACTAGGCTATTTTCACTTACTTTGGTTGGTGAAACTGAACACTTGATGCAGACACCTGACTCTAATGCATGAAAATGTGGTTTTCCCTTTAATGAAGAAACAGAACACATATGGGATAACTGTATATTCCTTATAGCGATAAGCTACTTGGATGCAATCTACAGCAAAAAAAAAAAAAAAAACACCAAAAAAACAGAGGGGAAATTCCTACGTACAAATCAGTTTTGTGGTTATATCAAAGCACAGCTTTGTGCCTCTCTGTGTCACTGAGCCTGCTGGTTAGGGTAGCTAATTGGAACAGGCTGAATGTCCATTGCCTCCACCTCTACTGTGGTTTGCTCCCAGCAGAAGCAAACTGGGCATCATCAAAGATGAAATCCTTATCCCAGGATACTCATAAGTGAATTAAGATCGCTGATAAACATTGTCAGGCTTAGGACTGAAGGGGGAGGAGCGAACAACAGTAAAAGAAAATAGGAGTCTTTATATAGCTTGTGCTTATTGTGGCGATTGGTGTAACTGAGCGCATTTCCTGAGCCTGTGTAGCGATGCACTGGCTCAAAAAACCTCAAAGTGGGTCAGTTAGCTTTGACACAATCGTACTAAACCACTCCCAGCAGCAATACCTTGGTAATGGTTATCAGACAGACCCCTGTTGCCACTGCTTACAAACAGTATCCTTCGAGCGGTGTGCTGTGTTCTAGCAAACACATCCCCGAGCACGGCTACAAGATTTCATCACCCAGGCCCGCAAAAACTGAGTGGGTCTTCAAGCACGTCCCCTCTCACAAGTCACCCAGCTAAAAATAAATTACAAACCCAACGCGCGGCACACTCCTCCCCGTCCGTAAACAAGACATCGAAACGCAGGAATTTCCGGAAACGACGAGTTTTAATTTCTCTGCTTTCCGTCCTCCCCGCCGCGGGCCCGCTCCGGCTGACGGAGGGCGCTGCTGCGGGCCGGGCAGAGCCCCCCGCGCCGGGCAGGGTGAGCGCTCCCCCGCAGCCGGAGCCTCGGCCGCCCCCAGCGGCCGCGGGGCAGAGGGATGGAAGCCATGTCCCGTCTGGAAGCGTCCTGTCCCGGCGCACGGAGCCCGGACACCGGCTCGGGGGCTTCGGAGCGGCGGGCTGGGCCTCGGCGCTGCTCCGAGACACGCGCTGCTGCCGGAGGGCAGCCCCCGAGCCCGACCAGCCCCGCACAACAGCGCGCCGAATTAAAAACAAACAAA
>VWZF01002698.1:617495-627772 GCA_013396755.1 Sclerurus mexicanus
AGCACGGGGACGGCGGCGGCGGCAGCAGCCGGGTAAATACTGCGGAGGGGTCGCGGCGCGGGTCCTGCCCCGCTCCCGGCCGGGCGTCCGAGCCCCGGGCTTGGCCCGCCCCGGCCCTTGCGAAATTGCGCCGGCCCCGGGATCGCCCCGTGCCGAGCGAGAGGGCGATTTACTCCCTGTCGCTTAGAGAGCCAAATGGGAAATTAAATGTCTTTGATTTCCATTTTAAGCAATGTCTGCCCTCTGATTTCCATTGCGTTTTTATTTCTGTCTTACCGGACAGAGCCGTTTCAGATAAAGCTCAAAGATGATGCTGTCTTGCGAAGGCAGAGGTTGTAACTAGGCACTTACCTCCATTTAACACTGGCTTGTGTTAGTGCATAAATATCGTTTAACTTACGGGAATATAACTTTCAGAATAGGATGTTGAATGAGTACTTTGTGTGAATTCTTCCTGCTGTCATGAGCGTACAAAGAAGACTGTTCCTGATCTATATCTTTGAGAGGTGTTCTTTGATAGGCACTGCTTTGTAGCTGGGGCTGTGCACAGCGTGTTCCAGTCGTTCTTGGCAAAGTCTGATTTGGGCATATGAATCTGTTTTGGCATCACAAGTGATGCCATCTTGGATGCAGACACTTTCGTACTAAACAAAAGTGTCGAGAGCCAGATTTTGCTTTTAAGTGAGTGGCATTCACTCAGGTTTTCTCTTGTTGCTCCTTGGTTCAGTGTTTGTTTCGTCTGATAACTGTGAGCTGTGGTATGTGGTAGGTTAATTATGCATTTATATTGCGCTGAAAAGAGAT
Organism: Sclerurus mexicanus; assembly: GCA_013396755.1. Classification (NCBI taxonomy): domain Eukaryota; kingdom Metazoa; phylum Chordata; class Aves; order Passeriformes; family Furnariidae; genus Sclerurus; species Sclerurus mexicanus. The sequence goes on from VWZF01002698.1 coordinate 618,300, forward strand.
TTTCATGCTGGAGTACTTTAGGCAGTGGTTCCGTGGTCACTCAATCCAGCACACGTACAGTTGGAAAGAATGGTCTGTTGGCTTTTTCCTCTTGCTTTGTACTGAATATTCTTCCCTTATGCTCACACTTGGATTTGTGAGATTGCAGGGTGTGCTGATTTGAGGAAATGAGGTGGCTGAAAGTCAGTCCAACAAAAGTATGTTATGTGCTGATGGGACCCCAAGAGAGAATGTCCCTTTCTGATGTTGGTGCAGGGTCTTACTGGGTTTCTTTGGAGCTGCAGCCATAGAAGAGGTCACAGCCATAGAAGTTAGAAGTCATTGTAGTGGAGTTATAATTCAGCTATTGGTGTTGTTTCTTCTTGAAAGGTGAACTGCCCTGAAGATACGGGAAGATAATGTTATATTGAAAGCAGTTAAGCCAAGCCAGGCTCAGAAGCTTGCCTCTGGCCGTTTGGTTTTATATGGTATTTCACCCTTATCTCAGTCCTCTCAGTTTCCTGCCGGGTAGCCCTGCAAATCGCATTGCTAGTAAGATCCAGGTTGAAAATACATGATTTTTAAAAAGGAAATACTTCTTTATCCAATTCACCTCACTTGGTGGTGTGGCTTGATGAACAGCTGCACGGTCACAACTGACAGGGTGGCGAACTGGGACACAGAAGAGAACTTTCTTCAACTGACTTCACCACTCGATCTCCCATTTCACTGTATCCATGATAGGCTGTAAACCTGTGCTGGCTGTAACAGAACTTCAATGCTGGATGTGTTGGTGGTTCTGACTTGGAGAAATTTGATCTAGGAGTTTTTGACTAGAAGCCTCCTGCTCCCCCTTTGGTGGAGGGGAAGCGACCAAAAACATCCACTTTACACATTCTTGACAACCACTGTTCTTCTAGTGTTACTTTGCACCCTCTGGGCCCAAGTTAAGCAGTCATCTCAGCAAATTATTGCAGATTAATGATGCTTTTCTTGCCTATTGTAATTTCAGAGAAGGATTGAAAAATTACTAATCCTAGAAATTAGGCTTTAGCAGGTTAACTAATGCTGAACTGCTGACCCAAATGGATTTTTTGTTGATTTACAAGAATATTACCATGTTGTAAGGAAAACCTTTCCGTAGAAAGCTAGTCTCACAGTAAGAGGGATCTTGAGAAAATTAAAGAGCTCTTTAACCTATGTTGTGCTGACTCTTGAGTTTGCTAAAGCCCAGTGTAAATTATTCCTAGAGTGTATATTGTGCATGCTTTTCCTGTGGAAACTTTTGTCCCTCAACACTACTTCTTTATAAGTGGTTTTATAAAGCATAACATACACGTACAGGTTTGTTTTGCTTTTTAAAAGTACTGTTTACAAAAGTAGCATTAATTAGAAAGAGATAAAAGCTCAGATTATGCTGATGTTTTCCAAAGAGTACAGCTAAGTGTGATGGAAACAAAACAGACAGCAGATACATTGGGTCATCATGAGCAGGTAAAGTTTTAATATAATTTTTAGGTTTTTATTAGTTAAGACCCTCTCTCTCCAGAAGTTTGAGGATGCAAAGTGTGCAAATGTGGAAAGTTACACAAATGTGTTAGTAATTGGGAATTTGGATCTGTCACTGGAAGGAGATGAATTCAGACAGAAGCCTAAGGAAGAGGAATTTAAGCTTCAACAAGGAAAGAGGACTTGGAAGAGGGGAGTATATGCATAGGGGTGGATACAGTGTATGGGATGAAGACACTGGTAGGGTAAAGACGTGGGGTTGAAATGCAGAAAAGATTTGAGTACAAGCTCTGGGTTAATGTCCCTATCCTTCATATAAATTGAAGTATGAAAGGAGTAGTCTGAGAGATTTCTTGCTTCGTTTTCTTGATTCTGGGAGTTGTTTTGGAGGTTTGTTTGTTTGTTTATGAGATAGATTGCATGCATTTCCAGGCTATTAGCATTGTTGCATGTTTTCTCATGTGTAACTGGGATGCTGACTGCCAGTGGAGCTGTGTACTGGACATTTTAAGTATGGATGGTGTTAGTTTCTTAGTAGCTGGGGAAAACTTTGTGGTGGTTGGAAGAACGTGGAGTGACAGGAAAGGTTTGGGATGAGTACTGAAAAATGGAGGAGAGGAAGGTCAGGGCTTTATAGTGAGAAATTTTGGTGTACTTGTATTTGTTTTTGCAAGGCTGACACATGCTGCTTTTACTTATCCCTGCTAACTCACGTGCTTGTTCTTTTTATAGTTTTTCTCAGCTTTGCTTTCTTATAAGAAAATTGTCTGAGATTAAAAGATTGGAGCATGTTGAGTCAACAGAGAATAGAGAAATGATGAGCAAGTATGCAACCTGTTCAATAATATGGCAGCGGTAACTGTGGTTTAGGTGACTGGACAGGAATGGAGAAAAATGCAGTGCAGTGCAGAGGTAGGAATGCCTAGTGGTGGTATTCAGTGCTCCAAATGCAAAAATCTTTTAAAACTGGAATTTCTCAAACCAGGAAAAAAATCATGAAGTTCAAATGTATACTGCCATAACTGCTCTCTCTGGGCAACCTATATGGCAGTCATAGGCAATCTGAACATCCTAAACTTCCTTAATATAAACTATTTCCTTTGCCCAGAGCTTGTTCTCTGATGTAATCATCACTTCTCTGTCTTCATTGGAGATGGTTGTCATATATGTGCCAAACTTGCCAACGGTCTTGATGACAAGAAGATGCCCTTGAAGACAGTCACTTTTTGAGGCAGCCCTTAAAATTCAGTGTTATAGTGGGCACAAGTGAGCCTTCAGAGTGTGTTTGCATGAGACACGTGCAGTTGTATATGTTTTATCTCAGCCAGGTAGTTGCAGGACCGTACTGTGCTGTACGACACAGTTGGTCTTAGAAAGTAATTAAAATGTGTCCTGATAAATGCTGGTATTCAGATTAATGGACCAAAACAGTGATCACAAATATGTTACTTTAGAATAAGATTATGTGCACAGTGGGTTGTGGTGCAGATTTGTACTGCAAGTGAATTTTGTTAGGGAAGTTTGTGAGGGAGTTCTTTTGCTTTCTTGTTGGAGATTACGGTTCTTTTGGTCTCTTGGAGGATGGAGCTGAATCTGCTGCATGTTCTTGGTGTGGATGCAGACGATATAGTGCACCTGCTGCTTGTTGCTGTAGTCTTCTGCAGTGAAAGCAATATGCAGTGCATGGCTGGTTTGGCAGAAGTGAAGCCAGTGCATGGCTTCCTGTTAAGCAGAATCTAAATTGTGTTGGTTTAAATGAAGCAAATCAAGTATCTCTGTCTTCAGGCGGTGTCATCTGTTTCTTATGGAACTTACATTACTTTGATCATTGCTGTTTTCTAATGCCATATTCTGGAATAATGTGAGGTGTAACTAGTTAAGCAAAACTTAGCAGTAATGACGTTCTGTGTGCTGACATTATGTTTCCAATGGACAGTCAGTGCAGAAGCATTAGCTCAGGCCTTCTCTGCCTTAGATTTTTCAAAGGCAACTTTACTTAGTTCTGGTTTATCTCTACCAATAATAAATACTGGTAATGAGAATTCTATTATGGAAAGTGTTTCTAGTGTCACTGGTGCGTTTAGTATTATGTTGTGCTTATCTGTTGAAAGTGGCTGTTGAAAACATCACTGCTAGGAAGATCTTTGCTTACACTGGTTTATACTTTGGTTCATGTTGTTACTAAAGTTGGGAAGGTCCAGAAATCCAGACACTTTTTTAAAGAAATTCCTGGCACTGGTTTTTTTGCAATATTTATTTAGCTGCTGCTTCTCTGCAAAGAAAGGACAGCAGCAGATCTGGGACTTTGTGAACTTCTGTTTGCTTTCACACCTTCTGAAACAGTTCTTTATTAAATGTATTTTTAAGTTGAAAATTTCTCATCTAGATAATTTAAATATAGAGCATGTTTTTAGCAGCTGGGATGAGAAATTAAACACAGTCAGTGCCCTCCCCTTTCTTTATTGATTAAAGCCAGTGGAAATATTTGGAACAGTTGTTTTTCTAGTTTGATTTTTTAATTGATCCATCCACCCCAGGTCTCATTTATTAAGCAGAGCAGAGTCACTTACCTTTCTGTAGCTGAGATTAAAATTCCCTGATTGATGGGCTTGCACTCTTTCTTCAATTTACAGAGACGTTCACCGAGTCTCCGCTCTGAGTCTTCACTGGAACACAGTTTGTGGATTACTGTTGGTAATGACCGGTATTGCATTGGCACACCGGAGCGGAGAAGGCTGCCAGATAGACTGGGCTCACCAATTGATAACCTGAGCGACAGGTATGGTCCTTCGCAGATGGGCATTCAAGTGGGTGAAACAGTGGGGGAGTGGCTCTGCTGGGTGAGCCCAAACATCTAATTAGCCCAGGGAATGAGGGTAAGCATATAGTGATGCTTCCTGGGAATACTCCCGCAGCCTCTGGCAAATTGTGGTGTAGGGAATTCCTGAACAAAAATCTCTGCCTGTGTTCATAGTAACTAAACAGATACTACTTCTCTAATTTTTGTCAACTGCTTCTAAACCCTATGTAAACTAAATGTGTCAGCATATATTGCAAGAGGGAGGGTGACATCCAACTCTTAGGTGCTTCCTTCCCCTTAAGGGGTGGGATGTCACAGGGAGATGCTTCGTTTGACATTTCATTGCTTCAGCAATGAAAGTAGGTTCTCTTATGAACCTACGTAGTCCTTACTGAAAGGAAGGTTGTTTAGTATAAGGGTAGTATAAAGCTTTAACTTTCTCATTTATTGGGAGGAATCATTTACTTTCCTGATTTTTGAGGCTGGTCTGTAAAAAAGTTCTAGAGCAGCTTGAAGAAGATTATTATTTTGACTTTAAAAACTCTGCAGAAGAGAAGTGAATGTGGTCAGACAATCTCATAATAATAAAACGTGTTAGAATTTTTAGGGTCCCTTGATTGAAATTGGAGAGAAACAGTTAATGAAGAGACTTCTTTTGTGTTAAAAATACTGAACAGTGAACAGTGAAGTATAAATATTAGTAGATACTAAGAAGATACTGTTTGGAAATCTTTACCTTCAGTAGGAGGAGAGGTATAATCTGACAAAAGAAATCAGAAAACTTTGTCCAAGTAAAATAATTCTCTTTGTCTTGAATTGTGAAGTTAAAGATGGTATAGTTTGTGCTCCAGAGCATACAGTTGCAGTTTGAGGTCAGGGATAAGCATCCAGCACAAAAACCCCCACTATCACTTCCATTTCTGGTGCAAATATCACCAACTGTTAAAAAAAAGAAGATCAGAGAGAGAGGGAAGTGAGCTGAATAAGTGAATTTCCTGTTTTTCTCAGGTGTAAAGTTAAGTTTCAGCAGGTTCAGAAAACCAAATGAGAGTTCATTTTTCAGTACTGTCACTTTTATGTCTTTGCCTCAGTCCTCCTGGGATCAGTGTTCGATTTGTAAATCCCTTATGCAGTCTGCAGTCTTCTGAATGAAATGAGTGCATATACCCAGGGAGAGTACAATGATTGGAAGGAGAAGGAAATGGCATTTAATGCAGGAGAACTGGCACTCCTCTGGCAAATTAGGAACATTTGTGGGTGGGGAGTAGTAGTGTTTGTCCCATTGTTTCCTTTTCTCAGGTAAGGTATTATATTTAACCTTTTTCGTTGTGCATGGTTAGAAGTAACATCAGATACAGTGGAGTTTATTTTAACATGAGTGGAAGTCACAAAAAACTTTGACTTTATCTCTGTTTCAGAACCCCTAGATGTAAAAACAATGGTCAGAATAGACTCCAGAGAAGGTATAAAAGTGACAGATGAATCAGAATGAGAGTAAGAGAAAGTGAGACCATGTAGGCTTTAATTTTAGGTGACTTTCTGTGCATTTATAGTATAAGTATGCAAGAACTTCATGTTGTTACATTTACTTTTTTTTTTCCCCTGTCTAATCTGCCTGCGCTTGTCTGAGCAGTGCCCGTTGTCAAGAAGTATGTGACAACCTAGTCATCTGTTAGTTTTTCCTAAATCATGTAGGTACTGCTTCTGAATTTCACATTTCCTCACTGCTAGCCATTTTGGTTGTTTACAAAAGACACTTGGTTTTGCCTTGAGGACATTGCTTGTCATGTATTCTTCATCATGTGCCTTTTTCCCCTCTCTGAGAGCCTGTCCTGGTACCAGGACACTGGCTTTGCCTCTATCACTGGGTTTTAAAGTGGTCCTTATTGTGAGTCACCATTGCATTTAATGCTGGTCGTATCACATTCTTATTTGTAATGTGGTACGTTCTCATTCTCATTAAAAAAACAAAACAAAAAAACCCCCAAACCCCATAAACAAACAAGAAAAAGAAAAAGAGACTGTTTTCTGAAGATGTATCTTCAAATTTTGAAGTAATTGGAGCAAATAATTCTGAATTTAGTTATTCTCAGCTGTTTTTGCCAATTCCTCTACTTAGAGATTTCAAGCAATCACTTTGACAAATTATTCTCTGTAAGTAGTAGGGCCCTAGGTTGGTGGAGAGGTTCATTAGCCTATAAAGAAAATAAAATACCAAAGAATGGAAATCAGGGATGCTTTTAGAGTCTCTTGCAGCAGTGGATTTTCAGGATGCCTGGAATGACTTTCTCAGGGTGTGTGTTCACATACAGGTCCATCCTAAAACATCTGTAAGAACTTTCCCCAAGCTTTTAGGGCAGCTGACCTCCTGCACATATGTAAGTAGGCATACTGTATGCTGCTGGCATGTGTCTTCAAGGTCATCTGAGTAGCTTCAGTCTTCTACTTCAACAGATTAGTGTTTTTTTCTCATTCAGAATCTCAGTTTATCAAAGTGAAGAATAAATCTTATCCCTCTCTCTGTCTTCCGTCTCTCCTGTTCTCAGTATTTTTAAGACATTCTACTACTATGGGAGCTGGCATAAGCTCTACAGAGCATTCTTCCAGTTCTTTCATGTGAGGTTAATATGAAAGGTGGACCATAGGCCTGCAGAGACCTGATCTGTGTTAAGCTGTGTTCTAAAATAGCATTTTTGGGGTATAATATCAAAAGCAGCAGTTGGCTTGAATATGAACAGCTCATCTGATTTCCTGCTCAAAGGCTGTGTTAAAGTGGAGTCCTGTTTGGTGCTGACAGCAAAATACCATTATTTATTTCTGTTTCTGTGCATGTGAATGAATATGCCAAGAAGTAAATTATCTTACATTAGTTGTAGTTCTCTGAGGCATCATGTATATATAGCCTGTGGTCTGCTTACCTTCTCTGAAACTGCAAATTCCAGTAATTCATGGATTCTGTATTGGTGAAAGCATTGGAATGGTCACAGAGGTACCACCTTGTATCCTCTCTCATGGATGCATTAGCCAGTAGTGGTCATTACTGGCTGAAAACATCCAAACCAATTAAGAGGGACATATCACAGTTCCTGTAAAGCAAGTAATCCTTTTTTTCACACCTGTTTTTAATATTTGGGTTTGAAATTTGCATCTTAGCTGTTCAGAGCGTATTTGGAACATCTTTGTAGTTGTAAATATAGTAGGTTTACTGTTCCTTTCTTTCCAGAGTATGATTAAATACTCCTCCTGCTTTGTCACTGTAGTCAAAGTATTTGAATTGTAGGTGACAGTTGCCAGGCATGTATTTAAATAATTTTATTATTAATACAAAAATCAGCTGAAGGTGTATGGTGAAATGCATCTGCTGCCCCACCAGGTATGTTTATGCAGCTTGTACAAGTTTAGCGGGCTCTCACAAGAGGTGACACTGGGACTAGACATATTTTTATGTAGGTTGTGAACAACAATATTTATGTATGAAATCTAATTTTAGCTACCTTTTAGATATTTTTGTGCTTTTGAAGGAGCTGAATAAGGGTAGTTTGCTGAAAACTGGAAAGATACCATCTAATACAGTGGGTACAGGTGTATGCCAGTTTTGCCTTATAAGGTGTGTTGGACTGATAACGTGTCTAATAAATGCTTTGCAATGATGCAGGTTAGAGACGAAGTTTTGTGTTGACTTTTGTTCTTAAAAATGCATGTATAAACTATGAAGAAAAAACCTTGTCTGTGCATGTCTGTTATTTCTTAGTCTGATATAAAAACTGGGGCTGTAGTTTATCTGCAGATTTTTTTGAAGGTGTCTTCTGGCATGACTTGATTTGTCCTTCTCAAATCTAGGGGGGGACCTTTCTGAGTAGGAAGAGGTGATTTTTGAGGATTTAGGCCATCATACATAGTATATCTCAAGTTGATAACTTGATCACTCAGGGAAATGTTTTCTGTCCCATTGATTTCACTTAAGGAGCACATTTTCTTTCCATTCTTTGAGGATCTTGCTATATTTTGAAATATGAATGAGTAAAATTAGCCAGCAGCTGGTAAATTTGAAGTAGTTTGGTTTGGTTTTGCCTGATCTAAAGAACAGTCCCAGAGACATTTATAGGGAAGGAGAAAAAGGCCCCAGTTAAAACAGTATCTTGGGGGTGTGTGTAGGAATTGTTCCAAAAGCAGATACTCCAAGAGAAGTAGTTGGTTACTCTGGTGGTGTGCCAGTGTCATGTTAAAAGAAGAAAGAAAGAAGGGAAAGGAAGACAGAAATGCAAAGATTTCTTGTCCTGCCCTCACTTGAACTAATATATTTTTATTAGCTATAAGTGTCCTCAATATATCAAAGCCTTTTAACGCACAACACAGTCTCTCTGCATCCCACCTAACAGGGACCCTTCGCTGAGACAGATTCACCGGTTGAACAGGAACTTTAATACTTCAATGAGAACTACACTTAATAGCAAGAGAGACCCTTTTCCATCAGGTTTCCTTAACCGTTATGTCGCTGCCAGCACCAGAAACAAACTGGACTAAGCTCTGGCAGTTCCCGAAATGATTTTTATTAATACGAGGGTGTGACAATTATTGTGGGTTTTTCATTGTTGGTGATAATGTTAGCTGCATGATTATATTCAATAGATAAGACAAAAGACCCTAAAGTAGCCAGCACAAAACATACTCTACAGACAAAAAAACTACTCCAAAAACTCTAGACAGCATATCAATCTAAATTTCAATACAGCATTAAACAACATGTTCCTTCACCAATACTTAATGAACAACAGAAAACTAACCAGAAGCACAACCTAAAACAACAATCTATACCTGACCGGTACCTGTAGCACAGAGGAGGATTGCACATAAAGATAGCTGTCTCCCATTAATAAAACATGTTAAAAAGAATTACATACCTTAAAGGAACACCACAACCAATATAAAGTCCCTGTAGATTACGAGATGTAAGGCAAGGTATAGTGTTTATGAAATAAAGATGTTAGCCAGGTAAAATCAGTGAGTAAAGGTAGCTGTGGGGTAAAGGTGGAAAGGTACAAGTCATAAAATAATAAGAAGAAAAGACAAAACACAGTAAAAGACTGCTCACCCCTTTATTGTCTGAGGCCTGGGAGGAAGCAGAGCAGCTCGGTGGTTACCCCCCCCCCCCCCCCCCCCCCCGCGCAGCGGGGGGTGTTTTTTT
>VWZF01002698.1:627787-655443 GCA_013396755.1 Sclerurus mexicanus
GGTTCTTTTTTTTTTTTGGCTTATAACCAATCTCTTTTTATACTTTTTTCCTCGGGTAGTTTGAGTGGCTATAGGCAATAATAGTTCCTGGGGTGATAGACAGAAGGCATAGGCTTAAAGGCTGGCTTCCTGTGCTTCCCCAAGATGGAGGAAGAAAGGCCATGTTATGTCCATAACACTCCATTCTTCGTTGATCTTATCAATCAGGCTTGAGCACTTTAAGGAAACTCCTGGAGCCTCTTTGTCCTCTGACAATGGTTTCTGGGAGCACCCCTCCAAGGGTGTTTCCCTTAACCCATCAGGAGCTTATCAGGGCTATCACCCCACAGCTAGTTGCATGTCCACTCTGTGTAATTATGCAGGGGCTGGCACAAGGGAACAGTACTTTTACACATAGTCTCCCTGGTTCATAGATATCAGAAATGGTGCTTCTTTTGGGGTATAGCCATTAATGTGATTAGTGATAGTCCTGTCTACAGATCTGTTGCAAGAGAAAGTATTGCTAGAATTTGTGGTCCTTGTTCATAGCTGAAGATAAAAAGAGGATCTGTCTGCATTTGCCAGTGTGAAACTGAACTGGATCTTGAATAATTCGTATGAAATCTGACCTTGGCACCTTGCTGGGAGAAGTGAGGAAAGGGATTGTGGTCTGAATTACGATAGTAAGTTTTTTCTAAAAATGTGTAATCTTCCACATTCATGGAAATAAATCCATCCTATCAATTTTTCAAGGATCTTACTCTGCAGTATGAGTTGAATTGTTCATGTCACTGTGTTTGCAGGCAACTTCCTATTGCAGGTAACAGTGCCATTAAAAATAAGTCTCCCTCTCTACCCTGCCTGTTACATACAGTGTTGGTTCTGTTTAGTGATGGAGATGTTATTCTGAAACTGATTTGGAAATTTCTTACCCTTGAGTAGAAGTGAGACTTAATCTACTCTGCTTCATGTACTTATATTTATTCTGTGCTTCTCTTACGTAGGGATGATATGGCCGATGGTCCAATATTCACTAGAAGCCTCACATGTTCTCGAGGCCTTGAGAGATACCCATCGCATGAAGATCAACCTTCAAGTCCCTTCATTGTGAGGCATGATGAAGACTACCGCAGCCGAGATGTATTCCTCCATCGTTCAGATTACAGTCCACATTATGGCCGTCGAGAAGAGCTGCCTCGTGGATCTGACAGAGAGAGTGACAAACTGAGGAGATCCCCCTACCCACTGAGGCCAGAAGAGAGGGGACGAGAAATAAAGCGTCCACGGTATGAAAAGGATGAGAAGATGCATGGTGTGAGTGGAGAGCATCAGGGTTTCTCATCAGGAACACGAAACTATCGCAGACGAAGCCGCAGCCGTAGTAGAAGCCTGAGCCCATCTTACCTGAATGAAGAATTCCGAGAGCTTGACCGTGCAAGGAGGAAAAGAGAAGAAGAAGAGCGTAGCAGAAACTTGAATCATGATGTTTCAGGCAGTGGCTATGTGATCCCTGGCTTGACTAGCACAGTACAGACTTCTGAGCCACGATATACATACAGGCCTGAAGAAATCCCACCCATGCCCAAAAAATCTATTCTGAAGAAACGAGTGGATATGGAAGTAGAGTCTCCTGTTCAGGTTTGGTCTCTGTCTGTCTATCTATATGTTTCTACTTTTCAAAACAGTTCATGATACAGAATGTTAGTTTGATTTCCAAAACAGAAAAGCCAAATCTTTACATTTTCCTGTCTTTAAGAGGGCAGGTGTCTTTTTGCAGGTCTGTACAAGTTAGAATTGCATTAGAAACTTTAAATGGTGAAGATATTTAATCTGGAGTCATATATATATGTACAATCTGAGGCAGAATAAAATGTCTTTGTGGAAATTCAACCCAGGATGCTGAGATCTGAGCCAGCTTTTATAGAAAAGTTGACTCTCCTAGTAACGCAGGCAGTCAGGACATTGATCAAAGTTCTTTGCCTGTCACAGTGTCTCTTGTTTCCTTATAGACTTAGAGAACTGCCTAATGCATCCCCAGTAGCTCTATCAGAAAACATCTTTTGAGTTTCCTATTTTTTCCCCCTTTGGACTGCACCACTGGGATCAATCCTACTTAATTTGTACCCAACCCATACCAATTGAGTCTCAAAATTAGAACAGTGGAAAGATAAGTGGCTGTGACCACTGTGATAAATTGACTTTTTTTTGTATTTTAATGCACCACTTTGATCTGCCTGTTGTACTGACCAGTGTTGGCTTGACAGTGACATGTTTATCTCAGGAATGCTTTGATCCTGAGGATCCCATTCCATACCTATTATTGGAAATGCTATTTAGCATGGCATTAATTATGAATATTTGAAGAATCGACTGGGAATAACCCTAGTGCAGTTGTTTTTAACTGTATTAAGGTGTTAAAATCCTATATGACTGTGACTAAACTTGAAGTGTATCCAAAATTATGTTATGGGGTTTCAATTAAAAAATTTTGCGTGAAAAAAATCTGTGAAATTTAATTGTGATTTTGTGTATTCTCTGAGATAAGCATTCCCTGCTGGACATGTCATTACAGAATCATCAGGCAACTTGGTTTTTAATTTTCTGTGTTCTCTGTGAACTGTGTACTGTCTTTTCTAACTCTTCTATTCAACATGAACTGCAGGGGAAATGAACATGTTCTTTCGTTTGTTCTGTGAGGTGCATAGTTGCCTCAGAAGGCCGTGTAATGAATAGTACCTTCTCTCTCTTTCAGCCTGAGGGCTTTTCAAGCAGTCCAGCTCCCAGCAAGGATCCTCCTCCTCTTTCTAGTCAGTCGTCTTTGCCCCAGAGCAACAACATGGCTCCTTTTGCCTCTGAAGTGGAGAACTTTCTCAAACGGTTTAACAAAGACTCTCTTGTGGAGTCTGCAAACAAGGAGTTGCGTGAAGGTTTGTATGAATGGAGCCCACTTTCTGGGCCTCCCAAAGACACTTTTGCATTTGAAGAGAAGTTTGGAAGCTTCTTAAGTCACAAAGAAAAGGTAGAAGCCAAATCAGAGCCCGCTGATCGCCATACTGACTTCTTGCTACCTCACGAGAGGGCCAGTCAGGATGGCAGTGGTTTCTCCCGAATTCTGGGCATGATGGCTGATTCTGTCAGTGCTCAGGAGAAAAGGAGACGTAGCTTTCCTGACATTGAGGATGAAGAGAAATTTCTTTATGGTGATGAGGATGAGGAGGCCAAAATTGAATCTCTCCCCATTCAGAAACCCCAAGTGAGTTGTGGCAATGAGATAATAGTCCAGAAAATGAGCCCACCTCCTTCTCCTGCTCCAGCTGTCAAGCTGGATTCTTTAGAAGAGCCAAATGCAGAGTATGCAAAGATCCACGACTTACTCAAAACCATTGGGCTTGACATTGGTGTTGCTGAAATTGGAAAACTGGCCGTTCGCACCCAGGAACGCCTTCATGGCAAAAAGTTGGCATCTCGTTCTCCTGATCGTCGTCCTTCAGACACTCGCAGACTAGACCCTTGGGACTTGCGTCGCAGCAGGAGTGACACTCGTTCTCCCGAGTCAGGCCAGCAGCATTCAGCATCACCTCCGGTCTCTTTCCAGCAGTCCAAAGATGCGTCCTCTCTTCAGAAATCAGAATATACTAAGAACAAGCCAGTGGGACAGGATATACCTCCATGTGCACCAGAACAGCCTCTTCCTTCTGTCTCTCTCATTCCCTCAGTTCCACCAACTCCTCCTAGTTTGCCACCTACACCTACTTCTGTTTCCCAATACCAAATTCCTAGCTATTCCCACTACACTCCCACTCAAATGCCCCAAAACTATCCACCTCCCACAATAGCTCCTCCAGGATATGATGCATATGGACACTATATGGCGTATGCAGCCCCTGGCTGGCCCATGTACCCCCCTGCCCAGCAGCCTAATCCTACGCTGCCAGAAGCTCATGGTCTTCTTACTATGGCCATGTCAGCAAACCCCACACGTCCCAATCTCCGGGTGATTGAGACAGTCTCCTTGGGAAAGGATGTCCCTGATGTAAAAAGAGACGGTTCTGTGCTCGTTCAAGTCCCTACCACTCCTTCTCATTCCAAAGCGCCCCTTCGTCTGTCTTCACATCCTCTCAAAAATACCACAGAAAGGATGTCGGATGAAAAAAATCGGGCAGCTCAAAAGCAGAAGGTAAGTTACTTATTCTGATACATGAAAATGTGTTGGACTGCATGATAGATGGGGTGGAAGCTTTTCATTTTCAGGTGCATCTTTTTTCCTGAGTGGCTCCAGTTTAAGAACAGTTTGACTAAATTTACTTTGGTTGAAGATTTCTAAGCATTTGTCTATCAATCTGTGACAATTTAAAAAGTGCATTTTAAATCCCCCAAAGTTGTACGCCATGAGCTATGGCAGAACAGATGAAATCAAACCCAAAGTTGAAGTTTTTTGGACCAGCCAAAATCTGACAGAGAATTTACATGGTGGCCACAGCTTTGCTTTATTCCACCGAGTTTTAGATACTGAAATACCTGAAGATACCTGGAGATACATAAATACCTGAAGGGGCTGTGTAAATGAAACTGGGATTTTTTCACTGGTGTCAGGTGGCAGGACAAGAGGCAATAAGCACAAACTGACACATAGGAGGCTTTATCTGAACATGGTACACCATACAATAATACCATGGTTAAACCTATATTACACATTCTTAAATACATACTGAAGGATACCGTCATTCACTGTCACGTACAATTTTCCCTCTACATTTATATTAATTAGCCTAAATTATAAAAATCACAAAATGAGAAGAACTTAAGGGAAACTGTTCTTCACTTTGAGCATCTGACATCAGTTCAGGTTGTGGGTGTTAATGTTTTCGTCTTCTAATTACTTTGTTTTGTACAACAATTAGTAGTGGGGAAGAACGTATTTTGAAATAGGAAACTGTAGTTACATTGTTGTCAAAGAACTGGAAGATTCCCAAAAATTAATTGTGTTTTCAAACTGGTGTCCACTCAGTCTCTGTTGTTAAAATAGGGGCACAGCATGATTTGGGTTGGAGGGTACCTTTAAAGATCGTCGAGTTCCAGCCCCCTATAACAGGCAGGAACACCTTCCACTTGACCAGGTTGCTCAAAGCCCCATCCAGCCTGGCCTTGCACTCTTCCAAGAATGGAGGGTCCGCAGCTTCTCTGGATAACCTGTTCCAGTGCCTCACCACCTTCATTGAAAAAAAATTCTTCCTTATATCTAGTTTAAATGTACCCTCTTTTAGTTGAAAGCCATTGTCACTTGTCCTGTCACTACAGGCCTTGGTAAAGTATCTGTCCTCATCTCTCTTTCCAAGCTGCCTTTAAGTATTAAAAGGCTGCAACAAGGTCTTCCCAGAGCCTTCTCTTCACTTACACCAAGTGCTACATCAGCAAATAAAAAAGATTTTACGGCTTGTAGGAATAATAGTTTCTTCAGCTGACATGACTGATACTTTGTTCTTGATAAAACTTGGTACTTTTGGAAGAGCTCTGTTGGCTAAAGGTATCTGGTTTTCTTCTGCCCTGACATACCCTCATAGCTCACCTGTGCATCTTGGTAGAACTTCTAGGACTTTGCACTACAGACATCTTCGACTTGGGCTTAGTCCACCTTTTTTTCACGAGGATGGCTTGGAGTATAAAAACTTGCATGCTCCAGTTAATGCCCCTATGCTGCAGAAAACCCAGAATGAGAGAATGGTGTTTTGGTGATAAAAAAAATAGCACAGAAAAGCTTATGGCATTTAAGATGTGGCCTGTGTTGGTAGAACTACTTTAGGGGCTTACTCCAGGATGGATCTAGGGATCCTGCCAACATTTCCATTGACGTAGTGGTAGTGATTGTCTAGGGAAGTCAAAGCATTGGGTCACTTGTTGTTTGTTCAAGGGAGGAGTAAATAGTAAGTTATAAGAGCATTGTGAAGGTAAAAATTGGGATTTGTCTCTTGAAAAAATGAAGCTGGAAAAGGAATTGAAAGAACTTTCCAAGTTTCATTTTAGCAAATTGCTTTGTTTCCTTCTGTGAGAAACAATGATAATCAGTGAAAAATAGATTTGTGAACTCCTCATGCTGCAGTTTACCTTACCGAGCAAGAAACAAACTTCATCCTGGTGTTTCATTTTGGACAGTTATGATCAGATTGAAGCAGAAACCTAAACAACAGCTAATATTGTCCAGAGTCAAAGCAGGAGGCAAAGTGAAGGTCTGTGAAAGCTGATGGAACAATCTAGCTGTAGAGATACTGCATGAGCTTTGAAGAGCCATTTAGCATTGATCTTGCTTAGCTTCATAGAAGATAGTCCACTGAGCCTAAGTGCTTTGGGGAGTGGTGCAACAAAAAGAGCAGTTTTGGGGAATACACTACCCAAAAGAAAAAAACCCTGCCTACATATAGGGTTGAAGCATAACCACACTTTCAGTTACCTTCAGATGAAGAGATGTATTTATTGTGTTAAAATACTCGAGAAGATTTTGAGAATAGTGAG
Source organism: Sclerurus mexicanus (assembly GCA_013396755.1). Classification (NCBI taxonomy): domain Eukaryota; kingdom Metazoa; phylum Chordata; class Aves; order Passeriformes; family Furnariidae; genus Sclerurus; species Sclerurus mexicanus. The sequence goes on from VWZF01002698.1 coordinate 634,274, forward strand.
CAGTGTTCTGTGTCTGGCAGACTGAGATCTTGCTGTCATTCTTGCAAGACTGATTAACTTGTGTTGGGAAGAGAAGAAAATCCAGACCCCTTCCAATTTATTTAGGTGATAGAAGAGAGAGAAAAACTGAAGAATGATCGAGAAGCACGGCAGAAGAAGCTTTACTATCTCAAAACGGAATTGGACAGGCTTCGTAAACAGCAAGGTAAAGTGCACTATCCCCCCCACAAGCCCCTGCTTCTATTTTTCCCAGTTGGGATGTGTCACAAGTCTTGGTACCTACTAGAAGTAGAAACCGAAATAATAATAGTCTGTAACTTAGTATTTTCATACTCCTGGCAATGCAAAACTATTGAGAAAGTAGCGACCTAATCACTATATTAGAGTTAATTACATAAAAATTTGTCTGTTACACTGAAGCAAACAGTTGCTTGTGTGTCTTCTTTGGCAGCTTGTTAACTTAAAAGAACTGCACTTTGTGCATTTTAGTGCTTCTTTTAAGAAGTAAGAAATAGTAACTGAAAATGTCATCATGCCTTTCACTTTTTCATGAATCTTTTCTGGAGATGGAAAAGTCCTCTCTAGACAGAACTAATTGTTTTGTCTTTAAAACATATTTAGTCTGAGTAAATACTGATTTTCCTCATCTTTGGAAAATTATGCTTTCAGTTAGAATATACAATTTAACTTTTGCTTGATTAGTCACACACGGAAATAATGATTATTAGATAAATGTTCTTGAGGATTATAGTGCCTCTGTTAGGGTATGTATTAAGGCAGTCCTTATAGAGGCAGATCATGCAGATATAGTGATGCTGTACCTGAGAGTCAGTTCCATCTTTACAACTTTATAGTCGAGATTTGGCCACAATATTTTGTATTAGTATTTTACTTGTTGCTGGAATTGTTGTACAGATCTTAAGTCAATTTTTCTGTTGCATTTCTGACTCTTCTACTTCCTTGACTGGCTCAGGAGAGATGTTGAGGAAAAAACGTCGTGAGAAGGATGGACACAAAGACCCCCTGTTGATTGAGGTGAACAGACTACAAGAGAATATTATGAAGGAGATTGCAGAGCTGCATAAAGAATCTGATGCAGCTGACAAGAAGCAGTCTGAGCTTGACAAAGTAGCACAAATCCTGGGGATTAACATATTTGAAAAACCCCGGAAACCATCTGTGGAAACTAAAGATTCCTCAGAAAAGAACAGCAAGTCAGAAAATGCAAAATGTGTGGAGAAAACATCTTCTTCCAGCAAGGTAAAGTCTTACAGCTTGTATGCTAATCATTTACCCACTAAGAGAAGAGGGCACTGGGGAGACAGCTGGTTCCAAACATTTACTAGAGGATCATTTGATGTCATTTGTTATCACATCTCATACACTTGCTTTGATGGTGCATGCAGGTGAGAGTCAGTGTATCAGTGTTTATATTCCCTCAGGGTTTGTGCAGTTCAGTACTACTTACTGGGTTTAATCTTGGTTTTGCTGAGGTGTTGGTTGGATTGAACAGTATCATAAGTGTTTGTAGCTGTTTAGTCTCAATGCCATACTAGGAGGACAGACTTTTTTGTCTCTACGACATTTCTGGCTTGGCCTTTCAAGGAGGAGTGTTTGTAGTAGCAGAGCTCTCTGCAAGTGTGGAGTAATGATAGTAACAAATCGCAAGACTTAGATATGATTGTCAGCTTAACATGATTATTATGTACATGCTATGTGTGCTCTCTTAAGAAATGTCATTAGTATGGTCTCTCTTACTTGGTCTGTGCTACTGAGGAATGTACCAAAACAGGCTTATCACATTCCAGAAGATAGTTTTTACTTTGGAAGTACTGTATGATACAACATCTGAAAGATTATGCACGTGGTCAGAAAATTAATTATCCTGCTTTTCAGATGTTTATTCAAATATGAAACAGAAGTAGCTAATGGATAATTATAGATGCATTTTGTGTAGACCTTACCGTACATATTTTTTACAGAGAGGAAAATATTAGTAGGGTAAGAGATATAAGAATGACTGAGAGGGCACCTCATCAATGTCTTTAAGTATCTGAAGGGAGGGTGCCAAGAGGATGGATCCAGGCTGTTCTTGGTGGTGCCAAGCCATAGGACAAGAAGCAGTGGGCTGAAACTGATGCACAGGAAGTTCCACCTGAACACGAGGAGGGACTTCTTTACTGTGCAGGTGACCAAGCACTGAAACAGGTTTCCCAGAGAGGTTGTGTTCTCCCTCACTGGAGATATTCAAGAATCGTCTGTACACAATCCTGTGCACTGTGCTCTAGGATGACCCTGCTTGAGTAGGAAGGTTATACCAGATGACCCACTGTGGTCCCTTCCAGCCTGACCCATTTTGTGATTCTGTACTTACTATAAGGTCATTCAAATCTCTGTATCCTATAAGCTTTTCCTTATGCTTTATCATGGTCTGGTTCAGAGAACTCTAACTAGATATCTTCCATATAAAGGCTTGCTTTTGTTTTTGTTGTTTCTTGAAACATCACTGAAGTTTACTGTCCATGTACTTTTACAAATCATTTGTTTCAGTCACCCCTTTGTAAAAACTAAAATAGGCAACAATGTTTAAGTCCTACATTGCATTGTTATATTGCTTCCTTTTCTTGAGATATGGCATGTGTGAATATACTTTTGATTATTTTAATTTGCATTGTTTGTATCGTCCAAACCCATGATGACTTGATCTCCTTTTTCATAGTTCCTTATTTTAACATGGAAAATTGTGAGTTCTGGGCAGCAATATTTAATATTTTCAGGCGTCTCTAGGCACATAGGACACTGCGTTTGGTCTCTAAGATTCACCTTGTAATTCTGATTGTTAACTTTTTCTTTTCATGAAAAGAAAGGTGGTGCAGGCCTGTTGACACTGAGGTCGGTTGACTCTGCCAACCTAAGGGCAAAAGCATATGCCCTTCTGCTTATTTGCAGGGTACCTCGTGGTTCCTTGCTGCTGAACCTGTGTCTGTTGTGGTTGCATAGTGCAGAGGCCAAGATACCATTACTGTGCTAAGCAGACAGATCACCCTGTCTGGGCTCTAAGCAGCAAATTACAAAGACCTCTCTGAGCTGGAGTAAAGCACAAACTGGAGCTAAGAGTTGGCTGTCACCTATCTATGAGAAGCACTGTCTTTTTTAAGTTCTGATTGAGATAGTATTTTTATAGGATATATTGGGTGGGTGGGTGTATGTCTGTATATAGCATAAACATTGGTGCCTCTCAAACATCATGAACAACCTTCCATGCACTTCTTGCACATCATAAGTTGATCTTATTTAAGAGACTATCAGCTTTGCTCTGTTATTGCAGACAGAATACATGCAGATATTCACTGGATCACTTCCTACTCTTGCTTACCAAGAACTAGATTGTATTGGGATATCTGTGGGGTGCATTAGTGGCCTGGGTGTCTCTTCATTTCTTGATTTACAGTACATGTTCTGTGGGGTGGTGATAAGAAATTTCAAGTAAGGCAGATGTTATTTAATGATTTTTAATCTGCTTAAGTAAATTTATTCAACACTGATAGTGAATAACTTGGAAATCATGCAACCAATTCAAGTCTGCTAGTTAACATGCTGTTCTTTTCAGACTGCCATGCAGGTTACAAATGATAACATGATGGGCTTTCAGCCATTGAAAATGTAATCAAAACTCAAAATACATCTAGTACTATTGCAATCTAAATTAGCAGGGCTCATTTGTGATATATTTCAGGGAATATTTGTTTTGCTACAAGTGTTAGTTTAGTATTAATTTTTGGGTAGAGTCTTGAGTCTGTATTTCACCATATGGCGTCTTTCTATACAGGTCAATATAAGTGCAAACATCACATGTTTTTAAATCACAAGATCCTTCACCTTATATGCTTAGGTAATTAACAGAACAACATCTTTCTGTTATCACTAAACGAGTCTTCTGCAGAATTCAGGAATGCTCAAATAATCTGATAAAGCTGATTGAGTTAAATACTTCAGTCAACTAATTTTTACTTCCTTTTCCATTCTGCTTTCATCCAAGCTACTTTTACAGTAACTTCTGAATGCTTCTAAGGGAACCATTTTAGATCTTCTGGGCACTCTTTGGCTAGTATGGTAAATTGGAACTATTCAGATTGTTATGTGAAACCAATATAGTGGGAAGGGTGCATGCCATGGGGAATTTGTTCTTTTGGTTCCTTGATTACCTACAACCATCCAGCCATTACATCTGGGAGCCTTACTGGAAACTCTTCACTGCAGCCACGCAGCATCTTAATCGGCAATACCAGCTCTCTGAAACAGTGGAATTAGCCTGGGCGCTGAAAAGCAGGTGATATATTTTTTTTTTTTGTGTGTGTGTGTGGCTTCTGCTGGAGGCAGGTTCTGAGTTCTAGAGCATTATGTCTGTCCTGCCTTGTCTTAGAGAAGTGTTTCCTTTTGTTCAATTTAGGAATCAAAAACTACTAATGAAAAGTCCAGAGGTAGAAGCCCGAAGCCAGCAGAATCCTCTTCACAGTCCTCCAAACATCCTTTCCAGTTGGCCAGTATTTATGAATATTATGATGCAGGGAACCACTGGTGCAAAGACTGCAATACCATCTGCGGGACCATGTTTGACTTTTTCACACACATGCACAATAAGAAACACAGACAGGTACGTTGCAGGCTTCCTTCACTAAGTGCATTTCATATTGCTATAAATATTAACACTAAAACATACATCACAGAACTACATTTTCCAAGAGAACCTGAAGTAGTAATAATGAACCCAAGAAGTTGCTTATCAGATTCTTTTCCCCTGATATTGGACTTGAGCAGTTATACAGCTACCGGTGTGTTCTGACTAGTGTAAATGGGGCCTGTGTTCAGTTTGCTCAGGTTTGCCACTTGTGTTTCATATGTTTACCTGTTCTTTGCGATCATTTACAATTTACCCTTTTCACAGGTTATTTCATCATTGTAAATTGCAAAATGGGAGGGAAAGGAGAGAAAAACTATTTCTTGTAAATATTTGCACTTTAATTTTAATAGTCAGTATTTTAAAAGGTTATTAAAAAGGAAAAAGACAAGGGTACTTTCCTTGTTAGTGTAATATATGAGCCTGTATACCTCTGTCACTGTGCAAATAGACCCTGGATCCTTACAACAGACCTTGGGCTTCGAAGACCCAGAGTGAGACCAAACAAGACTCCATAAAACGCATTGATAAGATAACGGTTCCTGCCAAAGGTATGTTAGTTTTTATTAACTTGGGTGTCATCCCTCTTTGCCCTCCAGCAGATTCCAGTTGCTCAGAGAAAGGAATTTTAAAACTTCACCTTGGTATAGGAGCACGTATTGATACTGTATTGTTAGGTAAAAGGCAAACGATTTGATTTCCTGGTTGTTCTTGTGGAAAAGGTCATGAAGCAAGAGTGCAGGAAAACAAAGTTTTTGGAGTTTATTTTTTTACTTTGAATACCAATTGACTTTTTCTTTCTTCAGTGTAGATCTGAAGTGATTTTTGCTAACTTATTAGAATTCAGAGCTTGACCACAAGAGTTAGCTGTGTTTGGCCAGATCTCTTGCAGTACTCCACATAGTCTTGTGATAGAATCTTCCCTTCAGTACATTTTTAGCAGAGGTCACTCTGAAAAATGACTGAAGAGTACTTGGTATAGCGTGGGTACAGAGAATCTGAGAAAGCCATATGGAAGGAGCTGTAAGTGATTTGAAAATTAATGCAAGATTTAAAATCTGAATGTCTAAATAGTCCTGCCAGTGATCTGTCTTATTTTAATTATCTGTTGGGTACTTCTAGTAGTGTCTGCTAAAGAATCTGCAGCATGTTAGATAGCACTAGCTGGTTCTGTAGGCATAAGGATGCAGTCTTGCTGAACTTCAAAGAAAATACTCATATTCTTTTTATAAACCAGGTGTTTACTATTTGAATAGACTATAGCACAGAGATGAAAAATAGATCAAGGCTGTAGGAAATGTTAACCTTCTTGAATAGTGGATTGCCTTAATATGGATGAAGAGCACTTAAATAATTTCTTGATCCATAGTAATCAAACTTCTTCAGTTTAGATGTTTGTTCCTGGTAGTGGTGGTTCCTTTACTGTAACCGTAAGGAGGGCAGCATTGACTGTTTCAAAAAAGAACATTGCTGGACCTTGTGTTGTTGTTCTTTGATGTGTTTATCTGACTTTGTTAAGAGCTTGGCATTTTTAAAGTTTTGTTTCTCTGATAATTTTCTTTGGCCTTTTCAGGCTCTGAGTTTCTGATTCCCATCACTGGATATTATTGCCAGCTCTGTCATGAATTTTTTGGAGATCAAATCTCAGCAGAGCAGCATGTGAAAAGTCATCCCCACAATGAGAAATATAAGGTTGGTAACTGGTATACCAGGAGTGAGACAATCCCTATGGTAGCATCTACTTGTTCCGTCTTTCTTTCCTGAAGAATGACATTTCATTCCTTGGAGTATATGTATTTGATTATCTTCAATACATTCTACTGAACTAAATAATCAGAGCTTCCCACTACATCATTACATAGAGACTAATCTTCTATCTGCATGAGGCTGAAACAGTGTCTTCTGTAGAGTGACAGCTCTGCTGAAAGCACAGAATGTGGAGTTTGTAGCACCTCAGTTTCTTGGTAGGAAGAAGTTCTCTGGTCTCTTAGTGTTGATGGCACTCATTAAACAAGTCAAAACTATCAGCTGAATTTATTTTTTTTTTCTTCCATGGAAACAGTGGCTAAAATTGTGCTGTTTATTTCTACAGAAATACATAGATGAAAACCCACTCTATGAAGAGAGGAGAAATCTAGACCGTCAAGCTGGATTGGCTGTAGTTCTAGAAACAGAGCGCAGAAGGCAAAATGAGCTGAAACGGAAACTAGTTGAGAAACAAAAAGAAGAGAAAGATGAGAAAGGGCCAAAAATAATAAAGAAGGAGGAAGTAAAGAGCATCCCAGAGTCTGGAGAAGGGAGTAATGAAACTCAAGGCAAAGTAGACTCTTCTGGACGAAAAATGGGTATCATGGTTAAGCTGAAGAAGGAAGAGAAGACAGACGAGAAAAAAGAAGAGAAGAAAGAGGAATCTAGAAAGGAATCACCAAGCCAGACTTCCTTTGGGAAATTTAGCTGGAAAAAGACTGAGAGAGAGGATAAAACCCCAGGAGGAGCTATTCCAAAGGAGGAGAATACAGAAGGAAACAAAGAGGAGAACAAGTGTCAGTCTGTGAAATCCCATATCAAGCCCATTGAAATCAAGCTGTCTGGGAAAACTGTTATTCCACACACTAGCCCATGGATACCAGTTGTTTCCACACCAACACCAGCAAAAGTTCTACCCAACTTACCAGTCCCCACCATGATTTTCAGGAAGTCTAGTACTGCAACAGTTAGTAAACCAGCACCTTTGAACACCTTTTTATCCATAAAATCCTCTGGAGCTACAACCAAACCACTGCCAGTGGTAAAAGAAACAAGTGCAGATCTTCTATTGCCTCCGGATATCATCTCAAAAGCTTTTGGAGGAGAAGAAGTAATTTTAAAAGGGGCAGAGGAGGATTTAAAAGCAGCAGAAAAAAATGAGTCTTCTCAGACTTCAGACAGACTACCTCCACGCCCTCCACCAGCAGTCCAGCAGGCAGCTCTCATCCCTGCAGATGAAGTAGCTCCAGGTGTGTCTGAAAGTGAACAGACAATGCTGGCAATGCCTGTCAGACCACCACCACCTTCAACTGCTTTCAGTGAACAGGCAAAAAAGATAGAGAAACGAAATTCTTGCTTGGCCACAGCCAATGCTAAAGATCTCTATGATATTTTCTACAGTAGTGGTGGAAAGGGTTCGGCTGACAGCAAGCTTGCAAGTTCTGCACTTCCAAATGGAGAAAACTCTAACTTAACAAAACCTGCAGACTTACCTGCAAACCCTAGAACAAATAGTAGCTCATCATCCTTGAAAGAGGATTCTCAGAATGTGGATTTCCCACAGTGTAATAATGAAGTAACAGGGAGTTTGGTTCCTGGTGAGAATCAGGCTGAAATGGACAAGAAACCACTTCAGCCTCACCTATCAGAAATGTCTGTCACAGAATTGCCAGAAATAAAAGCTGTTTCTGGTATCCAGATGCCTGCAGAAATTGGACTTGTTGATACAGGAGGTAGAGAGCAGGCAGGCAGTCAGGAATTCTGTGATCTACAGAAAACTGAGGTCCAAGAGAAAGGTGGACAGGAAGATGCAAATAAAACTGTAGTTACAAATGTTCCTGGTACGTTGGAGAAAGATGCAAAGACGAAAGACTGGGAGATAAAAGCATTAAATCCTAAGCATAGCGTACAGCCAAAGACTTTGTTACCTGAAACACAGAATGAAATTCAAAATTTGGGCAATTCCCATTTGGTAGAGGAAAAGTTAAATGATAACTGTAGAACTCGCACAGAATCTGGTAGTCCAAACTTGCTCTGGGACAATTCCAGAACTAGGAATGGAAAAGAGCAGGTCATCGCAACCCAGTCTTGTTCTAAAAGTGGTGGGGATCTATCAGATACTCCAAATGCAGAAATAAAAACTGGTTCTAATGAGGATAGTGCTTCAGAATTGCAAACCCAAAGGCAGGAAGTTGAATGGTTAGGCAATACCTGCTCGAACGTTACTCACCTCAGATCCAATCCAGATTTAGTAGCTGAAAATGAAAAAAAGTCCTTAGAACACACTGAACCTGATGCAAGACCAGATGATTTTTTTATCCAGAGTTCATCAGAAGATGTGAAACACATTAAGACTCCCTCACAGAAAACAGAACTTGAGTTAAAAAGCACTGATTTGAGTTTGGGAGACAGTAAGGTAAAACATGAATGCTTCAACATCCCTACAGCAGGACTTTTAAATGAGAATACAGAGGAAGTCACAAAATTAGAAACTATTGCATCTATTAGGCTGGAGTCCAGTAAACATAAGAAAGTGAACATTGAAAAAACAGTGAATGAAACAGAAATTATTGATTTTGCTACATTGACTTCTGACAGTCAGGAAGATAAATTTTGCACACGGATTTCTCAAAAAGCTATGCTGCAGCCTGGATCACAGACCTCAAAAATTGACACTACAGAAGTGGTCATGCCAGTTCTAGAAATGCAGGGCATTTCTCCCACATCTGAGATACTTCTGCAAGTGGAGGAGAGCAAAGCTAGCACTGTTGACATGCCATCACTGAGTTGTGACGGACGCAGCACAGAAAGTCAGTCTTCTGGGTGCATGGAAACTTTCATTCCTGGGCTCAAAGAAACACATGGAAAGGTGGATGGCTCAGGAGGCAAGGGAGTATGCACCATCCAGAGCAAGAAGACTGAGCATTCAGAAGCTGCTGATAGTAGTTTGGAAGTTACCACACATTCAGGAGTTGCTGAAAGTGTAGCAGAAAGCCCAGTGGGTTGAAATAAAGCCAGCCAGTCCCAATATTTGAGGAGCCAGAGCTGGGATTATGTATGTTTTTTGTTTGATTTTTTTTTTTGTTCCAGTTGAGAGTTTTGGGTGTTTTTTGCATTCTGTGGTAGAACTTGACTAAAGTGAAATTTAGGTCATCTGAAGGCAGAACATATTTTATTCTGTACATAATTAATTATGTAATATGTTTTTTCATGTGAATTTTTTTGCCAATTTCTTTTCTACACTCTGCTATTAAAATGGAATCTCGTTTATAATGCGTGCGTCTTTGTTCTTTATTTTGGGGGACTTTTATTCTTTGACCGTTCCTGGATAATTTCCAGCTCACCCTATTTGTGTCAGTAGCACCATGAGTAGCCCAGCCGCTGGGACAAGCTCAAGAACACCAATTTAGAACTTGAGGAAATGGAGACTTGCAGAAGAGCTAAAACTGAAAATTTCTTTGAACTGTAATGTTTGGGTTTGTTTACTTTTGTTGTTTAAAATTCAAGAATGTGATTAGAGTTGATTTTGTTGTTTATTTGTCTCTGTGAACTGTAATTACTGTTGTATTACATCTGTACTTAAGCTGTTTCATTGTATTGTAAAAGCACATGTGTGGATGCCACTTCACTAAGCAAGGGGAGAAAATCTGTCCGACTGGCTTTTGGAGAAGAAGACTAATCGGTAAGGCTCTGTGGCCTGACACCTGGACCAGACATATTGAGGTCACTTACATGATTTGAAATAGGCTTTCTTTTGTTCTATTGTGATCCAGTAACTGTTTGTGTTAAATCATTTAGCAGCTGACCAGCTCTGAAGAAGCAGAAGATCAGAACCCTGGTATCAGGAATTGGACTCGCTTCATGTGATACAGACACATGCATGCCTACCCTGAATGGTCCTTGAGCTATCGAAAGCTCTAGTGTGATGGTTCTCATTTGTATAGCTTGTTAAAGACTAAAGTATTAAATGTCTTTGCTTGGATAAATATAACATTTTTATTTGTAAATTGTTAAAAAAATAAACATATGGAGGTCAACAAGGCTTTCTTCTTGGCTTTCTTTTTTTCCTTAAGGAAAGTGTTTTACTTCAATTAGTTTCTAACTCCTGTAGTAGTTGATAAAACTGAGAAACTATAGAGGATGAAGATGCTCCACAGTTAGCCTGCTCCCTAAAAAATGAGTTTGTTCCCAGCTAAAGTCAATGGAAGAACTACTTTCAGCATCATCCGCAGAAGTTTGAAGTCCAGAACCCTATGTAAAGCTCGAGGTGAGGCATCAGGTGGGGACCCAAGCAGAGCTCGCATTTCCGTAATGTTAGTACCTGCACTTGGACCTCCTGAGGGGGCAAAATCACCGTTTTTCTTCAGTTTCCATGACTGTGTCTTAAGAAGGTATGAGACATTTTTCAGAGTGCTTACAGTGGTTTTTGTACTAGAAATGTAAGAACTTTCTAAGCTGAATTTGGAAATTTAGTATAAATGGTTAACAGTAAGAAGGGAAGAGAGTTTTGAGAAAGGCTCTTTGAGCTGGTTTTACAATTTTAAGTAGTTACTGCATTGAATATAAGAAATCTTTGTTAGAATCATTGCCCTACTTTCATCAGATAACTATTTGCTGTCAAAACCAAAGCAAGGTTTGCCATACTTTGAAAATTTTAAAATGGAGCTGGGCAATGAGCAGAGAGATTGCTTAAATCCTGGTTTATAATAAAGTCCTTTGTAGTTATTTCTTGGTTTTCTTCTGTATCTTTTTATTATATACCTGAGTTTTTCTGTTTACATTTGACAGCTAAATTTTTCCTCCCATTTTCTTTCCAATTTCTGCAATGAAGTTGCGGGGTTCCTTGTAAATTCACAGAGGAAGAGGGGAACTGATTTTCCTACCTGCCTTCTTATTGCGGGGTATCAGTGCAGGGAAGGGGATATTAGAGGGAAGGCTGACATTTTAGCTGGTGCTGTTACAGAATACACCTATGCTTTCTGGTTAGTTTCCTTTTGTAGATTGGTTTTCGTGAAGGTTTCAGTGCATGCAATGGCAAACAAGTAATTTGGACAAGTGTCTTCTTCAGACAACCTTAGTGCTGTGTTATCTGTGTGGGACATACTCATAATTAACTTTGTTTTGGCGGAAAGGACAATACCAATCCATTGTCCTTATTCTGTTTTCTCCTGCAGTTGATTCTACAAGTAGTGGTGGTGGTCAGTGCTGAACCTGGCTGGCCAGGAATTGAGAGGAGCTAGCAGCAAGGGCAAGCAAGAGTCTTGCAAAGGAGAAATTGGGAATTGTTACCCCATATTTGTCTAAAGCTTTCCAGAATCTGAACCTTCCTGTGGTCTAAATTAAATAGTACTTCTCTTCATGCTCTTTATTTAAATAATTTTTCTATCCTTGAGTGGAGATAGGGCTCTTTACTCCTGGAAGGAAGGTTCATTTGGTCTTTTTTGAGGAAGACATAAAAGGTACTCCTTGAACTACTGTAAGGGACAAGAATGTAACAGGTGGTGTAGGTGATGACATCCAGGCAGATTGGCAGACAGAGGCATTAACACTGTAATTTCGTGAAATGGCATATATTTTTATTTATGTATTTTTTTCTTTCTTTTTTTTTTTTTCTTTTTTTTTCCCCTATGGTTTCCAGAGGCATGCAGTAAATGATTTATCCACTGTACTGGTCCCCTGTGCTGGCAGAGCTGTAGCATAGTGCCTTGACCGGGAAGCCTAATTTCTAGGCTGGCCTTGGACTCTTCCAGATCCTCAGGAGGAGGGGTGAGTTAATGGGGTTTTACTTGTGTGTTTGAATGGCGCCATACAGCATTACCTCTCCTTCCTGACCTAGTTCTCTAAAAATTGCATAAAGCATAAGAAATTACCTTTCTCTTGGTTTTTAGAGAGCTGCTGATAGGGAGGAAACAAATATAGTTTTAATGTTTCTATCTTTACGCTACTTTGAACCAGGCACAAATGCCTAGTAAATTCAAAGGACAACTCTTAGCCTTCATTCAATGCTGCAACCTTTAGTTTGCCATGATGGATTTGTGCCAGGCACAAATGCCTTTCTCCTGGATGAGGTTTGTTGCAAAACCAAGCTTGATTAAGAAGTAGTGGAAGAAGAGCCATAGAAAAGCTGCTGGCATCCTGTCAATCTGTTGTAAGTCCAGGTGGGTTTTTAATGCTTCTTTCAGTTTCTTTGAACATGCATGTGGAAAGGAGAAGCAGCCTTCAAATGTTTACAAAAGTAAAGCTTTAGATAAAATACAGTAATTATTTTTCCTGGGGTAGTCTCTTAGGCAGGTGAATCTTGCTTCTAGATTGCTGGAATTGCGTCTTTGACTGTGGTTTGTTTAAGCAACAGAAAGGCTTTGGGGGTGATTGTTTGTTTTAGAATTTTAAATTTGTGACCAGGGAAAAAATGCATCAACCATCATTCTCTCAGTAATTTTTTTCCAAAGGCATTTGTGTCTTAGTGGTAAAAAGTACAAGTAATAGATGAAGATATAAGGTCTCTGCCATTTGGCAGAGATATTCCAGAATTTCCATCCCTGGAAGTGTCCAAAAGGCTTGTGATGTACCTGGTGACATGGTATAATGGCAAACAGAGCAGTGCTGGGTTAATGGTTGCACTCAATGACTTTGGATACCTTTTCCAACTTCAATGATTCTATGATTTCTTAATTCCTACCAAGAGTGAAAATAAACACCCAATTCTTAGAGAAGCTTCACAAAGAGCTTAGATTTTGCTCATGGAAACAGTAGGAAAAGTGGGCAAAGGCCAATTATTTTTTTATCATGGTAAACCCCAAACAGTTTTCAGAAATAGCTACTGAAATTTAAGTGATGATGGTAGAAGTTTCTTAAAAAGAACACAAAACCACAACTATCTGCCAAACCGGTGCATCCCAAAGCGCAACAAAACTGTATTCCTTTAGTGCAAAAGTCAGGAGAAATGGCCTGAGACAGGTTTTTATGTGGCACTTGATGTTTTATTACTCTCAGAACATTACAGAAACCTAAAGGGATCAAAGTCATTCTCTGAGACAGAATTCAGTCCTCTTCTGCCTGCTGCACAGCTAAGTGCACACAGCCTACATGGCACCACTGTGGGAGTATAAAGCAGCCATAAAATTTCACTTGACTCCTTTGGCTCTGTCTAGGATGAAGAAGAAGAAGAGAGATACGCAGTTTATGGTTACTAGACTATCCTTTCTGTCACCTGTTTCCATCCAATAGGGATGTATTAATGGTTGTAACCAACTTGATCAAAATAACACATCTGCAGGCTGTTACATTCTGCCTTAGCGCAGAAATCTGAGCCTCTATATTTAGAATTAGTTTCTGGGGTTTGTTTTCTGATCCCACCTCCATCTCTTCTTGGGCTGTCTTGCTTGCAATGAGAAGGCTGGTTACCATATGTTAGCAGTTCTGGGCTCTGGTAAAATGAGTAAAGCTGCTGTTGCAATTCCCATGAGCTGTCCATCCATGGGGGATGTGGAGAGCAGAGCCATTAGAATTGTTCAGGCAGGTGATGGAGAAGAGTTGAATACCTGCAAGAAATAAAACCTGAATTTGGAGCTGCTTTGAGGGAAACGGCATTCCCTTTTCCAGCAGCCTGACTGAAGAATCTTCATTTTACAGATCGTAAAGTACACACACAAGGTAATGTTTTCAATTCTTAATCAAATATAATTTTTCTCCAAGAAACTGCTTTTATGGGGGAGTTTCACCCAGAACTGAAATACTGCAAGTCATTGGGGATACCAGCCTGTTTAATTGGCATACAAACTTTAGATGAATGTAGAAACAATAGGAGCCATGGTAGCTGTGAAGAACATGAAAAACCCTGCAACAGGTATCTGGTAAAGAAATGGTAGGGATGGTCCCCATATCAGTACTCACATTATTCTGTATTCATCTCCTGTCAGAGATGAAAAGAACAAATGTAAATACCAAATAATTAGATGAGAGAAGGACTCTTAGCGAGGCATCTGCAAGATGAGTATTTAGACTTGCTTGATTAGTGGGGAAAAAAAGAACAAAGTCCATTAGCAAAGGAATATCAGTCACTGCATTTGGTCCAAAGAACTGAAGGCTTAATGCAATTAAACCCATTTAAGATGGTGCTTTCCACATACTCTTTAAACTTCATGTGCTCTGCCAGTTAATTTCACACATATTTTTTTACCAAGTGTATGAGAGAGGTTCAAAATCAGTGTAACTCTGTTGTGTCTCTAGACATACTGTCCAAGATAGCATTACAAAAGTAATTCACACTTGTATTTTATGTGTTCAGTGAAATGAAGTCATGCAATAGATTCAGTTTGGCCAGGGGAAAAAAAATCCTGTATCTGCATTTGCTATGGTCCTTCATCATTCACACTGGATCTGTCTGGCATTTGAAATAAGATACAGGCATGGACAACTTGCTTCAAGCTACCTACAATGTCTACAGAAGAAAAATCATCCAAGATACTAAATGACCTGTAATTATTTCTCTGAGAGTTGAATTTGTGTTTCAGAATGCAAGAAGGGCTTACAGCTTGCAAGTTTATTTCAGGTTTGTAAGATGAAACCCTCTGCTTTATGTGGTTAGCATCCTAGATGAAAGCATCAAATAGATAGCTTTTAGTTATCCTACTTCTTACAAATCCCTTCTCCCAGTGAACTACCTACATTCACAGTATGTTCAATGACAGCTGTTTTCATTTTGTATTAAGCTTGTGTTACAACCCACCCCTTAAGACAGGGTAAATGAGGTTCTTGTTAATAATAGATCCCTTGGGGCGGATTGGAGTGAAATGACTGCTGTTATAAATATATATATATATATATGGCAGGTTTATTTCAGGACAATTTTGTTGCAATTGAAAGGAAGTATGTAGCTGTTTTCATTATTATCTGTAGAAATATAGCAATATAGAAGCATAAAATTAACACTTAAATTGTATAAGGAAAAGAAAGAAAGGAAGGATAGGTGGAAGGACTCAGAAATTAGTCTGGGAGTGCTTCCAGGGGTCTTTGGTTTATGACACCTTCTAAGACATGACAACTGCCTCTCACATCAGCACAGTTGAGCCAGTTATGGCTCATGAGGAGGGATGAACATCTTCAAGCCTACATGTGAATGTCCTGATACCTCCCCATCTATCCCAACTCCGCAGGGTCTGCTTCATATGAGCTTTCTCCCTTACCTGGCTCAAAACCCAGCTTGTAGCCTTGGTGGTGGGCATGCACCCCCTCTGCACCTGGGCTACTACCTTGCACATCGTCTGCAAAGCAGCTGCTTTTGCAAATGGCAGGTTGTTTGAGCCAGTAACCTTTAACATTTTGGTCTCTCACAGCTTGCCAGATTTCTTCCAAGCTAGCTTTTGGTATTGAAAGCTTTTGATGGAGAGGGGAGGGAAGCAATTAAAAGATTAAAAGGGGCCTCAGATTTGTGAATGTAACAGTCAAACCCACCGGATGCTCAGCAAGCTGGATTTTAGGATGAACATAGAGTTTGCTCTAACAAGCCCATTGTCTTTGCTGCTTTTGATTACTTTTCACAGGAGATAAGAAAATGTTATCTGAAATGGCTGGACTGCAGTAAACCTGTTATGAGAAGGTGAGTGCAGATTTGCATGACTGTAATGGTATCTTTTTCTCTTCTCTTTGGTGTGAGGGCACATTCTTTTCATTATTATTAATGGGATTAATCAGTGAGGCTTTTTCGATATTCTTACTGGTTAAACTTGCTGTTCACAGATAAGTCTGTAATTTAAGCTCTTTTACCAGCATTCAAGAAGATTCTCTATGTGTGGATTCCTTTCTCTTGATTAAAGTGTTATTTTAAAAACAAACATTAAACTTTTATGAAATAACACTGATTCCTGAGTGCTGTTTGTTTAAAAATTGTTCTCTAAAGAGTATTAAGAAAGTACAGGCTACTTCGAGGTATTATTAGGATTCTGAGGTTTCTTGATTCCTAGGGCTTTTATGGCCCTGCAGTAATGTTGTTTCTGTGTCCCTTCGAAGAGCTGCTTAAAGTAGGGAAAAAGACTTTTTAAAGCTCCTGTTTCTATACTTAATTTGGAATCTTCCAGCTATTTTTAAACTCAGCTACCATGTTAAATTATTCATGCAAACTTTTTTGTCATGTGTTCTCAGAAGTGTCTTGTTAATTCTTTTCACAAGCATTTTCACCTGAAGGGAGATGGTGCCAACAAAAAATGTCCTGAGAGCAGCTGCCAAGCATGTAAAAGAATAAAGACAAACAACAGACAGTGTGCTTTTTTTGTTCAGAGAGTTATAGCTGTTTATTATTCTGGAAAATAATGTGTGAGAGATTGCTTTACAGTATGTAGGTAGAGTCATCCTTCTTTATATAAAATGAAAAAACACAAACTAGTTTGTTGCTGCTGCTCAGGGAAGAACATTTTAGAAGTACTTATTTTTTCCACACAATGCTGACATGTTTCCTAGCAGCAATGCCTGCTAAGTTGTGCCCATCGGGATAATTTTAAGTATTGAATTGTCAGCTCTCAGCTTCTTGTTTTGTTGTAGATCATCTGTCTCTTTCTCCTTACTTAATTTGCTCCTGTAGACACTGACTGGTAAACTAATTACCATAGCACTAACATCCTTTGGCTAATAGAGGTGTAATCCAGGGACGGATCCAAACACCCTGTCTAGAAGAGACAAGCCTGTACTTTAATCATAATCAATGCATCAGAGTAGCCCAGCTACTCCAGGAAATACAATAAGCATGCATTTCTGCTGGTAGGTTGTTCAAGAACATGGTACAGTATAGCTGGTGAAAAAATTAACTGCCACACAAAGGCTGCATTTTAACCATGTTCTTTAGGAAAAATTATCTCCTGCCTGGTAGCATGACAGATGTGAAGCTGCCTGCATCTCCATCTCCTGAGGTCCAACCAGTATCAGGGCTGAGTGTGTACTCCCAGTAGGTACACACACACACAGAGACCCATCTATGTGTATGCACATGGCCAGCCACACAGATGAGCACATAGAAAACCAGAAAACAGTGCTTCTGCAAATGGAAACAGAATCAATACCATAATCCTGTTCCCCTCTCTGGAATGAAGGTCTGGTGTGGAACACAGTGAGTGACATACAACCTAAGTCCCCTCAGTAACAGGACTTAGTTCTTATTTATCCTGGAGCTGGCCCCAGATCTTTGTTCTCTCCATCTGCAGGCACCTGGTCATACAAGACCTTAAGGCCCATGACCAGCTCAGGCTGTTGGCACTCAGACACCCATGCATCCACAGGCACAGCAGCATACAGACCATGGATCCCTTCAACAACTGGCCTTAGGCAGTCCACCCGTTAAACTGGCCCTGGTGCCCTCTCATTTCTAATTCTCTCAGGCACAGCAGTAAGGACTTAAGTCTGGAGAGCTGGAAGTAGTCAGAAGCTGAAAGAGTACTAAGGGAAGTGTCATGTCATTGTCCTACTCTTGATCTACCATGGTATTTGGCTTTAGTCAGTACTATCAACAGGTTATTCGGCTACTCAGAGTGTTGTCTGAGCCAGAACTGACATTCCTACACACCTGGCAAATACAGCTGTATGTCTGGCAGCAAGTGGGCTTTTAGCTGAAACACAGTCATTGGATTCTGCTGCATCCAGGCACTCTGAAAAAGCTACAGCATCCTCAGGTAAGGTAGTAAAAATTTGATTTTGGTACTAACGTGATTAGCAGCACTTTTAACATGCACACTCTGCACTTTGTAACGCTCCAGTTTGTTTTGTGCTGTTCCACAAGTACAAATTTCAGGATGCCTCTGCCATGGGGATTTTTGACAACTACAGAGCAAACAGGCAAGACCTGAGGTGGGGTGGTGTAAACACTGGAAATAATTTGGCTGTAATGAAATTAAGCCTGTATTAAGGTTGTTGCCTTTGGCCAAATTTCCTATGAAAGTGAGGTTCAAACCATTAGGGTGTGTCTTCAAACTCGGTGACCTGGGCAAGTTCAATAAACCTCCTCCACAGTGGTGGCAGGTTCTTTTGGTGCAGAGCTGAAGGAGGGGCTGCAACTTTATCTTTTATTAGATGTGAGAGAATCTGCTCAGGAGGAATTCTCTTTTATCTTCAATCTGAGTTCACGTCATCCCGGACACCAAAACCAGTCAATCACAAGAGGCAAATATACAGGAAACCAATTGTCTTTGTTAAATGACAACTGGCATCCAAGCAGTGGAGCACCTCACACCTCCCACAGTAAATACTGTGGAGCGTCAGGGCACGCATAGGCTGCCAACTTCCTTAACCTGTATGTCACAGCCTGAGAGCACCTGACCAGTATCCACTGCCCACATCACATCCCTCCAGGGCTAAGGGGCCAAAGGGGTTTACAGGGGTCCACTCCTGAATGGAGAGGACAGCAGCAGCCTGGGCTGGTTTCCTGCTTCCCACAGGGGAAATTGGTATTACATGGCTTTCCTAGTGCTGGCACAGTGTAAGGGAGTAATGTATGGCTCCAGCCAGTACACTGCTGTGAATCTGCCTGAGGAGCATATGGACTCCCAGACCTACAGCTCCCTGTGAGTGAGGGTGGGCAGACAAGTAGCTGTAGCAAACTCAAACCAGGAAGACAACACAAGAAGAGCTGAGCTCAGTTTCTGCAGGTTGACAAGCCTGCAAAGCTTTGTGTAGCCCATGGAAATCTACCCCAGTTACAGCCCTGGTGTAAGCCAACAGCTCAAACAGCTGCTGCTCCCAGAAGTAACCATTCTGGAAAGTTCTGGATCTCACTGCACAACAGCAAACTGCTTGGGACAGTATTAGTTTGTTCAAGAAGCACTTGTATGCCAAACAAATAAAGCAAACCTAACTGTCCAGTGTTCAAATGAATTTCCTGCAGAAGGGCCAGGATGCTGCACAGTTGCCATTCACACCTCCCATGCCTCCAAAATCTGGGTGGTGAAAAACCCTACATAGCAAGTTAAAATAAAAATAGCAACTGATGAAGCACAGAATGACAAAAAAAAGCTCTCCCTGTCCTCGGGAGAAAAGTGTAGCTGCCTATTCCAGGTTAGCATCACACCTCCAGTTGTTCTCCCCAGTCACAAGATCTATATGATTGTCAAAAAATTGCTGGTTCTCACCGCACAGAAAGGACAATAATGCAGTTGTGCAACTGAACGCTACAAACTGGAGAAGATGCCTTCCAAATTGTCCCTACCCTGCAGTATTGGAACAACTAAACCAGAGAGACACATTTATTTCTTTTTTTCAGAAGGCAGATGTCATTAGCTGAGTGCCAAGATGCATGCAACCCTTACCCTGTGCCTATGCTTATCTGAATTATTTGATTAGTGTAAATATAGAGTTCACATGCAGTAAATGCAGATGACAGCAAATGTTCCCATGGAATTAGCACAAAATCCTTGCTTCTCAATGTTCAGGAGAGGACACAATGTCCATAATAAGAAAATTAATTGTTTCATGTACTACTTGTTCCTAGTTCTTGCCCATGGGCAAGAGAAAGAGAAGGCTCAGAAATAAGGGCTAAATGTTATAAAGACCAGAAGCAGCAGCAACTGAGGAGCAGGGCCAGGCTGGGCCTGTACACATAGAGCTGTGCAAGCAAGGTGAACTCAGCCATTACATTAAACAAACAAACATACAAAAGAAGAAAAGTCACAAGGTTTCAGCAGAAGTGCTGAATTTGTGAGGAAAAAATCGAATCCCCCAGTTAGAGCCCCCAACTCAGAGTACCCACCAGGCAAGGCTCCCAGGCAGAAACCTGAGAGGCTTTGAATAAACCCGAAGTGAATGGACTAGAGGAAAAGCAGGCATGATTCTGACAGCTGTGACAAAACAGCTCGCCAGAAGCCTTATGTTTCTTTTGGTTTCTGAAAAAAAAATGAAGTAACCTAAGACTACACTTTACCAACCACTATACAACTAGAAGCAAATACACGAAAAGGAAAGTGGGTGTTATTCCTTTCACATTAGGATTTTGGTCTCTGGGAGGTGGTTTTCCCCCAAATGCACAGGTTGACCTGCCTTCTGTAGCAGAACTGCTGTCTGAGCTGCCTCAGTGAAGAATTAGTGAAGAATTTATTCTTTCCAGCCCTTCGAGGTGCCGTTTCTTTATCTTCCTCTCTACTTCAAGGCTGTGTATTTTGACTGCAGCTTTCCCTCTTTATGCCCTGCCAAGGGCAGTCTCCAGAAGTGCAGGACTGCCCTCCTGCACCGCAGACTCACTGCCGGTGACACGCTGGGACGGCTTTCGCCTTTCCCTGGGCATCATTCCCAGCCATCCCAACGCACCCTAACACACGCCCCCCCTCCAGCACCCACGTGCTTTCTGCCGCGGCCCGGGCAGTGCGGCCCAGGGCGGGGCGACCCCGGCGGGTGCGATTAATTACTGGCACGGATTTGGATCCGCCGATGCCGTTCCCCACGGAGGAAGGCATCGCTGTCCCCGCCGCGCCCCGGGCACGCCGGGATTTGTGGTCCCGCCCGGCCCCGCCGTGCGGACGCGCTCTCGCCCCGCGGCGCGGTTTGGCCCCTCCGCCGCCCCGTACCCCCNCGGCCCGGCAGAGAACCCCCCGGCGGGCAGGGGGATGCCCTGGGGGCCGGGCCGGGCCGGGAGCGGGGCGAGGGCGAGCGGCGGGGAGGACGAGCGGGGGAGGGGAGGAAGAGGGAGAAGGGGACGGGGATGGGTGCTGGAGCGGCGGGGCCTCCCCCCCACCTCAGGGGGGAGTGTGAGGGTTGAGCCCCCCCACCTTTGCCG